>JAOPFK010000150.1:0-111552 GCA_026122265.1 Ammodytes dubius | reverse complement strand
ATATTGTGTTGAAATGCAAGCTGCATTGATTATTGCACTGTTCATAGAAAGTCATATGTGTGACAAGAAAAGCTTTTTCTCTTAATACAATATTAGAGAAGGTAATTCATCTGTTGATTATCTTTAATGATCATCACAAAAGTAGGAAGTGATTAGCAAACTCTGAGGAGCAAACTCAGATGTGCATATAAATATATTTTTGAAATTCACACATGGGTATGTACATAAAAAAAATTTGCATTGAGATGCATTGAAAATCGATTTTGAATCGAATCGTTGACCTCTGAATCGGAATCGAATCGAATCGTGAGGTGCCAAGAGATTCCCACCCCTACTAATAAGGCACTTCATGCTAGATGGCAACACCACTCTATTAAAGCTCACATATTATGCACTTTGCTGTCAATTTTATATGGTCTAAGTCAGGGGTTTTCGAAATGTGCGAGAGTGAGCCCCCCCTCAGAGAACAAATTTCAGTGGAGCCCCCCACCCCCCAATTTATTTTTTCTAAATCCCTGTGTTTTGAAAGATCTTTTAATTATTTTACAAATTTAAACATATTTTTGAAACATTCTAAACATTTTTGTGCATTTTTAAGCACATTTTTTTAATACATTTTAACATCTAAATCCAGTGTTTTAATCCTGCTTCCTTTAAGCATGGATAGTAGTGACTGAGTGTGCAGCGGAGTGAGAAAGAAAGATAGACAGACAGACTTGCCCAAATTATTGACTAGTTAAATGTCATTCACATTCCGGGGGTATGCCCCCCCGGGAGATTTTTTTTCACCTTTTTAAAGTGAAATGCATGAATCTGGTAGCCTGGAAATCCTGACCCTGATATCTTGAACGATAGAGGGTCTGGCGACGATCAATAGTAATTTCCAACTCTAGGGGCGGCTCCTACTCGTGCATTTCAAATGCCACTGCACGCAGTTGGATAGCACCACAACCAATCAGAGCGATGCACAAGTGACGTAAGCCCCGTTCGTTTAGCGAACAGCTGTTAAACTGTTAAATTAAACGTTTGCCGTTGTCGGTCGGCAAAACAGAACATTCCACTTACTTGCTAGTGAAAGCTATGAGTCCCGTCTTCCAATTCGTTAAGGGTCGAGGCCAAAGCAGTCTCAAACTCACACAACATATCCGCAGCCATCTTTGATGTTTACTATCACAGCTTCGACGTCGCATGCACGTCACTGTCGTCATCCGGTTACGTCCTCCCCAGAGCACCATATAAAGGGCTCTGGCGCGCCCATATTAGATAGAACCAATTGAAACGTTATACCAGATTTCTGGTATTCTTGATAAGCTTCAACGGAGGGTGTCCAGACCAACACGCGCAGCAAATTTAATTTGCCTGCGCCTAGTGGCAGGTCTGGGAATGCCAGGCTATGAATCTGGTGCATTTTGAGAGGAAAATTAAGAGGCTAAATATGAGGAATGTTGTGTGAACAAATAATTTGGAGACACTGGGTCAGATGAATTAGAAGCTATTGAAGAAGGACAAATATTAATTTAAAATTAAAAAAATTGTGCAGGGTCCTCTGGGTTGGGCTTGGCGGTCTTTTTCTTTAACAAGACCTATTTCTCTGTAATATAATGAATGCATTAAATGCAGTAAGAGGAACGAAGCAGAAGAACTCTTGTCCAGCTATGCCGTGATCTTAATATAAAAACACAAACTAAAAAAAAACATTTTTTTTTTTTTTTTTGATTTTTTTTTTCTCACATATTCATCCGCGCCCCCCCCCCCTGCCATAACCCCGGGGGCGCGCCCCACAGTTTGAAAACCACTGGTCTAAGTAGTCCCTAATACTTATTTTTTTAGATGTTTGCTGAAAAACCCTTTCAGATCATTTATTGTAGCAAGCCTCTATACCCTGATTGGACCACGCAGACGTGCGTTGCCTAGGCGACTGTCTGAACAAGAAAGCGCTGCAATAAATAAAAGTATTACTGTATTGGCCTACAATATGAATGATATGAATACGTGGTGTTGCCGTAGCAAGCCATCATGATGACGGCCGTTCTGCGCATGCGGTCCTCATATCGTGCAGGCTCCTCAGATCGTGTAGTGACAGTGACAAGGTACTCTTGTAAAAACACTTCTGGGAGGACAGATCGGGTAGGTCGGACAGATCGGGTAGTGACATACCTATTTGCAGACATAGACATAATAATGTTTGCAGACCTTGCAGACCCACCGGAAATACAAAATTTCTTCTTTGTTTTTTTTTTACTGGCGGCGATCACCCAGCGTTTCTTCTTCTTTTTGTTTTACTGCCGGCGTTCACCTAGCGGTGAATAATAACAAGACACAGTTTCCACCGGTTATGGTGCTAGTAAACAGTAAAATAAGTCAGTTTGTTAAGGGTCCCAAGTGGCCAGGACGGTGGTAAAAAGTAGATGTTGAGGTAGAAGATGAATGAACAAAGTTTTGTGTAGGCTACATCTTCCGAAATCCGTCTCTTGTACATTTCAACCAGACATAAATAGCCAGTGGCACAGACGTTAAAAAACTCCTGTTAATAAATAAATAAATAATGAGATACATACAATACAATAGGTTTATTAATCTGAATGTAGAGCATGTTCACGATGTGTAAGAGGGCTGAGAACTACGCTACTGATCAGATACATGATCAGCTTCATTCAATGATTCGTTTGACAACTGTTATACAAGTATCGAGAATGGCTTTCTGTCCTCACTGTTTTGAGCCAGGAAAGGGAGAGAGAGACGCAGACTCAGACAAGCAGCTTTTGGAATTCAGGATAATGATATATTTGTTACATCAGTGAAGAGAAACTGCAACCTCACACATGCTCACGGCCCACCTTCCTCTCCAGTAAAAAAAAAAACGAAGAAGAAATTTCGTATTTCCGGTGGAGCACCGTTTCCCCATGTGTCTGCAAATAGGTGCCTCTCGATTTTTACTGGCATCCAATAAGGAAGTGACCTACAACTGTAGTAACCAGAAAGTGCCACTGGGGGTGGCGCCAAGACGAGCAGTTTTTCTTTGACTCACTTGTTAGATAGGCCGTTTTCAAAGTCTTATTAAACCTATTTACAGCCTGGGCCACAAAACCATTTTAGTCTGTATGTTTAGGTCATATCTCCATGACAACACTGAGGGGGGTGAATTTTTTTGGCCCACGCTAGTTTTTATTCTTTTGGAGGTTAAAATGTATTGGCGCGATCTCTTGAGTGACAGCTCTCCGCCCGTTGTCCCTCACTTTGCCTCGGAGGTATACGTCAGCTATGACGATTCCCCTTTTCGGCAAGAGGAGTGAGGCGGAGTAAAAATCTCACAAGATGGCGACGCGCACAAACCAGGATTATTGGATGCCGTGTGAATAACTGAGGTCAGCCCGGATGCTACATCCATATTATTTACTATCTATGGTGAATCTCAATACAGGGGTTGCGGTCTACGAAGGCTGCATTTGAAGACCGATTGCGTCATAGCGGTGCGCAAAGGTTGTTCCATTTGCAAGGCTCCTTGCAAGGCTCCTCATATGCGGCCGAGAAATGCAGCCTTCGTTTCACGGTTTTGAAGGCTGCATCAGATGTATCCTTCGCGGCCCAACATATCCCAAGATTCATTGCGTTTTTTACAGAGATAGCATAAAATAAAATAAAAAATAACAAAACAGCAACGTGTTGCTCCATCTTCTTAACTTTTATCTTCCTTTCTTTTTTTCTTGTACTTTTTTTTTCTTTTCGTCTGGTAGGCAACTTCTTTTTCTTTTTTCCTCCATTGACAAGGCTGTTTCCGTTGGCAGCAATCAGGGTTGGTAGACAGCACAGGAGCGGCGAGTCGTCACGCAAGGTAACGGCTTGTTACGCAAACCGGAAATGCTCGTAAACCGAGCGAAACGGAGACCTGCGGAGACCGTCTCGTTTAACAACGCTTGTTGGCCTTGGAATCGGCCTTCACAGGCTATGGCCTTCATAGACCGCGAGACCGCGTCCTTCCAAGGATGCGGTCTCTGTAATGGGATACAGCTTATACAGTGCTGTGAAAAAGTATTTGCCCCCTTCCCGATTTCTTATATTTTTTCATATTTGTCACACTTAAATGTTTTAGATCATCAAACTAATTTTAATTTTAATCAAAGATAACCTGAGTAAATACCAAATGCAGTTTTTAAATGATGATTTCATTTATTAAGTGTAAAAATCTATTCAACCGTACCTAGCCCTATGTGAAAAAGTAATTGCCCCCCTTTAATAAATCAATCAATTGACCACATATTTTGGAATGTTGAGTTTAATTTAGTGACTACACCCAGGCCTGATTACTGCCAGTCCTGTAGAATCTAGAAATCACTTAAATAGAACCTGTCTGACTCAGTGAAGTTGACTAAAAGATGTCAAAAAGCAGCACATGATGCCACGATCAAAATAAATTCAAGAACAGATGAGAAACAAAGTCATTGTTATCTATAAGTCTAGAAAGGATTACAAAGTCATTCTAAGACTTTGGGACTCCAGCAAACAACAGTGAGAGCCATAATTTATGAATGGAGAAAACTTGGAACAGTGATGAACCTTCCTGGGAGTGACCGGCCTTCCAAAAAACCTCCAAGAGCTCATCGACGACTCATCCAGGAGGTCAGAAGCGAACCCAGACTAACATCTAAAGAACTGCAGGCTTCACTTGCCTCAGTTAAGATCAGTGTTCATGATTCCACCATAAGAAAGACACTTGGCAAAAATGGGATCCATGAGAGAGTTCCAAGGCGAAAGCTTCTGCTGACCAAAAAGAACACAAAGGCTCGTCTCACATTTGTCAAACAACATCTTGATGATCCCCAAGACCTTTGGGAAAATATTCGATGGACTGACGAGTCAAAAGTGGAACTTTTTGGAAGGCCTGGTTCCTGTTACATCTGGGGTAAAGCTAACACAGCATTCCACCATAAGAACATCATACCAACAGTCAAACATGGTGGTGGTGGTGTGATGGTCTGGGGCTGCTTTGCTGCTTCAGGACCTG
Organism: Ammodytes dubius; assembly: GCA_026122265.1. Taxonomy (NCBI): domain Eukaryota; kingdom Metazoa; phylum Chordata; class Actinopteri; order Uranoscopiformes; family Ammodytidae; genus Ammodytes; species Ammodytes dubius. The sequence continues at coordinate 106,550 of JAOPFK010000150.1, read as the reverse complement.
GATAGCTTACCATAATTGATGGAACTATGAATTCTGCTCTCTGTCCGGCCATAAGTTTGTCACCTCAAGCTCAAGAGAACTTGGGTGATGCAGCAGGACAATGATCCCAAACATACCAGCAAGTCCACCTCTGAATGGCTCAGAAAAAACTAAATAAAATGTTTGGAGTGGCTTAGTCAAAGTCCAGACTTAAAACCAATTGAGATGCTGTGGCGTGACCTTAAACAGGCAGTTCATGTTTGGAAACCCTCCAATGTGGCCGAATTAAAATAATTCTGCAAAGAAGATAGGGCCAAAATTTCACCAGAGCGATGTAAAAGCCTCATTGCCAGTGATCACAAACATTTGGTTGCAGTTGTTGCGGCCAAGGGTGGCAAAACCAGTTATTAGGTTTAGGGGGCAAATACTTTTTCACGCGGGTGTAATAGGTTCTGGTTAACTATTTACATTCAATAAAAAGAATGAAAATTCAAAAGCTGTATTCTGATTTCAATTGAGTTGTCTTTGTCTTAAATTATAAATTATTTGATGATCTGAAACAAATAAGTGTGACAAACAAGCAAAAACAGAAGAATTTAGGAAGGGGGCAAACACTTTTTCACAGCACTGTATGTCCATGGTCGCTACACTGGGGCTGTGTTCGGAAAGCCATACTAACGTCCTACTCATACTAATTTTGACTTCAATTTGAGTATGTGACGGTTGGGTATGCGAGTTTGGGTATGCAAGAAATTCCCGGATGAGTACTAACTTCCGGGAAGATTTTGGGTATGAATCGATTATATACTTTTCCTACTCAACCGCCCCACAATGCACTGGGTCAATTCTACCCGCCCAGGAAAATGAAAGATTTTCGAGCAAGTTGCTAGGCAACAACATTGTTTGGGGTCCGCAATCTGACAACTGTACGTGCAGTCATTCATAAACTCTTACAAGATAAGAGATGAAGATAAATACCTAACAACATTAGAGTTACTAAGTGAAATGAGTGATGTGAGTCTGATAGTGGAGAGAGATCAGAACAGATTGCTGTTCCACACACCGCGGCTCATCCAGCTCAACTCACAGACAGCTGAGTGCTGTCTGATGAGCCGGACAGAGAGCGTCGGAGGGATCCTCCGCCTCAAAACATAATTATAAAACAAGAGGTCTAAAACACAGATGATGAACACAGGACTGTAAAAATCTAGTTCAATATCTAACCTGTAGAGGGCGGTTATACGCTAAACAGCGTCTAAACTGCCTGAATCTTATAAGAAGAAGAAGAAATTCTTCATTGCTTGAGTATACTTCAACTGAAAACGTTTCGACGCACCTCGCATACACAATCGATCTTTGAGTATGACAGTATGCAGTATATAGATGGTTAGGATGTAGGACGCTAGTATGGCTTTCCGAACACAGCCTGGCTGGTGCGAGGTGCGTAGAAACGTTTTCACTTGGGTTGCGTTCCGAATCGCATACTTTCTACTATATAGTATGTAGAAAAAAGATTTAGGATGTCCCGATTCTTGTGGCCAGATTTAGGATGATTAGAAGTACCCGGATGTCCTACTTCATGCGGCCAAGATTGTTAGTGTTGAAAACTGCATCCCATTTGGGCGATTCTGACCCACAATCCAGTGCGCACGTGAAGTGACGTCACATCGACGAAGCCTCCATATGAACACAAAAGGGGATGCGACGGATATATAAGCAAGAGGCAAGATCAAGGCGCAATGTTATGATGAAATAAGAGAGTAAAGTATGTCCCAATAGTATGCCTACTGCATCCTAACTAGATTATTTTTATCGTCGGATGTAGTATGTAGAATAGAAAAAAGAAAGAGTATGCGATTCGGAACGCAACCTTGAAGTATACTCAAGCAATAAAGAATTTCTTCTTCTTACAAGATTCAGGCCGTTTAGATGCTGTTTAGCGTATTACCGCCCTCCACAGGTTAGATATTGAACTAGATTTTTACAGTCCTGTGTTCATCATCTGTGTTTTAGACCTCTTGTTTTATAATCTAAGTAGGCCTATCTTCAGGGGCGTTGCACCACATTCTGGGCCCCTATACAGGAAGTCCTGACGGGGGCCCTCTGAGAGGCGGTCTTACAATACAAACATGTAAAAGCTATGATGAATGACCAAATAATTACGCGTACTTGAACACAACCCCTGGTCTAATGACTCTTAATAACCATGCACACACACAGTGTTTCTCACAGGAATTTGGGAGACTATGTCGTGGACCCTGGACCTTCTAGGGGGGTCTGGGAGAATGCTCCCCTGGAAGATTTTTTTTAAATGTTAAAGTAAAATTCATCAATCTGGTGCACTTTGAGAAGAAAACTAAGGCTATATCAACTGTTTTCTATGTAAGCTATTTAGTACTATTTTCTGGAATAATTTATAGACACAGAATGACCAAAAAGCAGAAAAAAGAAATGTACATGTTTAAAAAAATCCAGTCAGCTTCGGGAATTTTTTCCTTCGTTTGCATTTTTTAATGGAACAATATAGGCCCCTGATCTCCGTAGCCTGAACAATGTTATTTAAAAAAATAACAAACATTTACTGACGAATGAAAGGCCCCTGATATCTGTTTTTTTTCCCCTAAATACATTTTTTTGGGGACTTCAAAGATCAGAGGCCTATATTGAGCCAGTAAAAAAAAATTAAAATAAAATATATATAGGGGAGAGTGGGGTGAGTTGTGCATTTTGGAAGTTGCAAAACCCCTTGTTTCTAGAAAACCGTGGAAGAAATTGGAAATGTGACCACATATTTAAGAAGAGCCATCCATTTGACTCATCCTGTAAAGAAGGGAGACAAGGAATAAGATATAAGCACATTTAAGCTCAAAAAAACTGTTTTGCCTTTCAAAGTAAAATTTCCATGATCAAGGTTTTTTGATTATTGTGTCTGAACAATTATAGACACGTTTGAAAACATTTGACACATGTTTTAGTGCTTTGGTATGCTACACTTTGAGTCTATATAGTTAGCACAATGTCAACCCTAAATTGCTGCATCATGCCTATTATCCAAAATTCTGGGGATGGGGTGATTTGTGCCAAAGGGCCTAGGTGAGTTATAAGTAAGTAAGTAAGTAAAATGTATTTATAAAAGCACATTTATGACAGTTTGCACTGTCCAAAGTGCTGTACATAGTGCATTCAGTAGGTAAACAATGAAGGTAAAATAACAATAACCAAAATAAAAGAAAGCCCATACATCCACATAAACACAGATAGTAGTGCAGAGGTAAGTAAGTAGTGCAGAGGTTAATGGGGAGGAAACACCAGGGTGTACATATGGGTTTTGAGCCTTGATTTAAAGGCAGAAATGTAGGGGGAATCACATTTGTCAGGTGGCAGTTGGTTCCACAAGCACGGAGCAACTAGTGCAAAGTACATTTCTGAGAGTTGTGCCAGTGGCATGGCTGTATACGCTGGTCACCAAAAGAAAGTGATTGTCTACAGTAGCTCAGAAGAGAGTGACATCTCAATTCCACTTAACGACACCACTGATGAGAGTTCAGATGGCCAGAAAGATGATGATGGTGACTTTGTCATTGTGAGCTTTGCAGGCAAAACCACCTAGATCTGCTAGGCCTTGTTTAAGAAAATGTACCTTCAATCTTTGTCAACTATTTACTTTATTTACTTTAAATACACCTTAAATAAGTGATTGTCTAATGGATTTGTCTTGCATTACAGTTTTTGAGATATATATAAATTGGCACAATTCACCCCATCTTATTTTCTCCAAATGCACAAATCACCCCACGTTTGTGGGGTGATTTGTGCGACAAGACAACTTTTTTTCCGAAAGCTATATTTCTTAAACAGTTTATTCCAGATCCAAAGTTTTTATTGCCAGGGATGCACAACATCCTGAAATATATGTACATATTTGAGTTGGAGACATAACTGTCAAGGCCTCACTTTAAAATCACTTTGAGTAAAAAGTTGCACAACTCACCCCACTCTCCCCTATATATATATTTTTTGGGTGCAGCCCCCCTCTGCCTTGGGCTCCCCAAGCCTGTCCACAGTCCGACGGCCCTGAACGTAACTGACCATCGTCAAGTGCACATAATTACTGAGTAGAAGTTGAATGCGTCATAATATAATTCAATGTAGCCTCTGAATGGGCGCATAGGCTACTGGAGCACTGTCATGTGTAAAACACATAATCACTGTAGTAACGTTCAGATATAGTTACTGTAGGAACCGTTGCTCTACAATAGAGCTGATAAGCGGAAGTGGCTTACTTCCGGGACATCGGACCTCTCGGCTCGAAAAATTACAACGGTAGTCAATGAAAAGAAATGTATTATTTTCTGGTCCCAGTCATTAACTGCCTTCGATTACACATATGTTTTGTGTGGGTCTAGATGGTATTTTTTCGTGCAAAGAATGGAACAATTTAGCGAGTAGAAGTTGGATTCGGTCAGGTTTTGTGCTGAGCGCTTTTGTGGACTACAGCTCTTCGCTGCTCTTGACACTTATGATATACGGCACCACTCGCACCGGTTTAGCTCAGAAACATGGCTGTGTCTTTAATGCACTTTACCGCCTTCTTTCAAGGACAAGACAAAAGTCTTCAGCGTGGCGAAAACCACTACAAAAGTGGACATGTGGAGAGTTTCAATTTCTCGGGTGGGGAGATTGTCGGCGTTGTCCACGCCAGCCATTAGCATTAGCAGAAGTGGAGGGAATGTGTATTCAAGTGACGTCACAGAGGCGACAAGACTTGTAGTTGTTCTCGTTACATTTTTTCAAAAGCCGTTAGACGAATAATCATACAACATACCGTCAAACTCTTCACATGAAAAATGATCATTTAGACCCATACAAAACATATATGTAATCCAGGGCATTTAATGACTGGGACCAGAAAATAATAGATTACTTTCCATCGACTCCCATTAATTTTTTTCCAGCCGAGAGGTCCCATGCCCCCTTATTCCACCCCTTCCGCTTATCAGCTCTATGAACTGGCGACTTTTTTTTTTCTTTTTTTTTAAATGAACTGGCGACTTGATCAGAGTGTAGCGTACGTAATGTAATCATTTGCATCAAAGCCCTTATGATAGGCCTAATAAGAATGAGAGGCTTTATTTAAACGTTGTCAATGCGCAGGTGGTGATTATATTAACTGTGTCGGCTGTAGACTGAAACTAACGGAGCGAGGCGGTTGTTTTACGTTGCAGTTAGTAGCACAGTCAGTTTGGAGACATGTCTCTGTGTATCAGGGCTCGGGACACAACCGGATCGCGAAAGCCTGTCCCCTGTACAACGTTAACGTGCAGGAATCCCCGGTGATCATTTAGTCTTAAACTACATACACTCAACAAAAATATAAACGCAACACTTTTGTTTTTGCTCCCATTTTTCATGAGATGGACTTAAAGATCTAAAATTCATTCCAGATACACAATATTACCATTTCTCTCAAACATTGTTCACAAATCTGTCTAAATGTGTGATAGTGAGCACTTCTGCTTTGCTGAGATAATCCATCCCACCTCACAGGTGTGCCACATCAAGATGCTGATCTGACATCATGATTAGTGCACAGGTGTGCCTTAGACTGTCCACGATAAAAGGCCACTCTGAAATGTGCATTTTTTTGCTTTATTGAGGGTCGGGGGACTCAGAACCAGTCAGTATCTGGTGTGACCACCATTTGCCTCATGCAGTGCAACACATCTTCTTCGCATAGAGTTTATCAGATTGTCAATTGTGGCCTGTGGAATGTTGGTCCACTCCTCTTCAATGGCTGTGCGAAGTTGCTGGATATTAGTGGGAAGTGGTGCACGCTGTCGTATACGCCGGTCAAGCACATCCCAAACATGCTCAATGGGTGACATGTCCGGTGAGTATGCTGGCCATGCAAGAACTGGGACATTTTCAGCTTCCAAGAATTGTGTACAGATCCTTGCAACATGGGGCCGTGCATTATCTTGCTGAAACGTGAGGTGATGTTCATGGATGTATGGCACAACAATGGGCCTCAGGATCTCATCACGGTATCTCTGTGCATTCAAAATGCCATCAATAAAATGCACCTGTGTTCTTCGTCCATAACAGATGCCTGCCCATACCATAACCCCACCACCACCATGGGCCACTCGATCCACAACATTGACATCAGCAAAGCGCTCACCCACACGACGCCACACACGCTGTCTGCCATCTGCCCTGAACAATGTAAACCGAGATTAATCCGTGAAGAGAACACCTCTCCAACGTGCCAGACGCCATCGAATGTGAGCATTTGCCCACTCAAGTCTGTTACGGCGACGAGCTGGAGTCAGGTTAAGACCCCGATGAGGACGACGAGCATGCAGTTGAGCTTCCCTGAGACGGTTTCTGACAGTTTGTGCAGAAATTGTTTGGTTATGCAAACCAATTGTTTCAGCAGCTGTCTCAGTGGCTGGTCTCAGACGATCTTGGAGGTGAACCTGCTGGATGTGGAGGTCCTGGGCTGGTGTGGTTACACGTGGTCTGCGGTTGTGACGCCGGTTGGATGTACTGCCATATTCTCTGAAACGCCTTTGGCTTATGGTGGAGAAATGAACATTCAATGCACGAGCAACAGATCTGGTTGACATTCCTGCTGTCAGCATGCCAATTGCACGCTCCCTCAATGCTTGTGGCATCTGTGGCATTTTGCTGTGAGACAAAACGGCACATTTCAGGGTGGCCTTTTATTGTGGACAGTCTAAGGCACACCTGTGCACTAATCATGATGTCAGATCAGCATCTTGAAGTGTATTTCCAGCGTAAAAGTAACCTTTATAATAGGATCATACAGTATACACTGACCCATAGCCTATGCCCTATTGAGCACAATCTGTCAAATGTATAGCCTACATTTTCGAATTAAATAATTGGCCACATACTTATTTGAATTTTTTTAATTTAAGAACATGTTCTCACTCCCAACTGCTCAACATTTTTTCCCAAACTCCACCACATTATCGAATGGTCAGTGTCCCTTTGAGTCACTTTTTGACCAGCAATGTATCCCAACATTGTCATTTTTCGACGTGCAATAATATAGCCTACCTCTATAGCCAGTACTATGGCAAGGCATGTGCCAAGTGGGCAGACCCGTCGCCAGAGCAAGTTCTTACAGGGGGCACATAGAGTGTTTGGGAGGGCCCGCATAAATATTATGACAGGTGCACAAAAAACTCAATTGCAACAGTCTACAGAAGCGCAAAAACATCAGCATGTCCATCACAGCATTGCCTCAAGACGCACGCAGCTTGCAAATATCACACATTAAAACACACAAACAGCCAAATACAAAACACATTAGCATTGTGTGCACGGTGGCACATTAAATACCATAGCATGATGCCAACAGTAATGCGTAAAAACGCATGCGGCATGACGCACCACGCAGATACACACAAATAAACATATACCAATCTGGCTGGAAACTTATCCAGTTACACCAGAGGGGTATACTACGAAGCGAGATTAAGGGCTGAGCGAGGTCTGTTGAGTCTAAAGCCAGAGTTTTCAGTATCACGAAAGGTGGATCTCTTTCTACCTGGCTAGATCAGAGGCTGCACGGCTAACCTGCTCAGACCAGTTTTTGTTCCAGAGTTTGAGGTTAAATTCGGCTCTTAGAGCGCTGCCCTTTGAGGAAACTACACATTTTGAAATCCCGCGGACCTGACTTTATCGTCAGAGCGAAACATTCTCATGGAGGAAACTCGTTAAATATTTAACTTATTGATCAGTAAGTTAATGAACGAAACGAAGCCGTGACATTAGGCTTACAGCAGAGTGAACTGTAACATCGCGCTGTGGCATTTTGCCACATGCATAGTTATTGATGCAGAAAATGTAAAATAGCCTAGACCTACTGTAAGCAGCGCCACTCTATGCTCTCTCCTCAAATGATTTTACCTGGCGATCTACACACACTGGCTCTTATTGAACCATTCAGTAAAATCACAGGTTGCAACATTATTTCACTGTAGGCTTCTTTCTTTTCATCAGTGGCGATTACAGTTAGTTCCTCGCAATCAGTGTGTTTGTGTAACGTTAGCGGCACAAGATCAGTCCATTCTGTGCGGAAGCAAAGTCAAATGACGGGTCAAACGCCCCCTTTCATGGGGACGCGCACAAAGCCTGAAGCTGAAACCCTCGTTCAACATATGAGGTTGATAACTTCCTTTCTGATACCGGTCTGCTCTGAGCAAGGGTATGTGTTATGTTGAACCAGATCAAGAAAAGGGTTGTTCAGTTTGCTTCGTAGTATACCCCTCTGGTTGGGTTTATTCATTCCAAGATCGTCCGGGGCTGATGCTCTTTGATCGTGTGAAGCCCAATAGCAGCAGCAGTAGCCTGCCGGCTGTTGAGCCGGATCCCTTGTGATGGAGGCAGAGGCTGCTGCTGCTGCTCCTAGCGGGTGTGTTGACAGCGGCGACGGGACGCGTTGTTACAGCCAGCAGTGGGAACTCAAATCCAACTCCAGCACAGCAACGGGTTCAGCTCGGTCAGGGTTTAAGATAGCTTGACTCACTGTAGAAGTCACAGTCTATATTTTGTACGCATTTTTTATTTAATTTAACAATTAATTTTTGAGATTGGACATAGTGTCTCTAAGGGAGCTAAAATGATTCATCACTCAAATTTACACATTTCCCATTAATTCAGGATGTTTCCTAGAAATGGGCATTAGCAGAATTTTTTCAAGACAAAGGGCAGTGAAAATATGATTGTTTTAAAAAAAGTTGTCATGTGGCTCACTTTACCCCAGCTGTGGGGTAAACTGATCCACTTACTTTTTCTGAAACTACCATAACAACACATATTGTAACAGTAAGAATCCTGAAAGCTAGCCACACATTCCACATTCCATTCCAACTAATGTCGGACTAGTAAAAGAATGATGGGGTTTGGTCAATTAAAGCGGCTACGAGTAGCATTTAAATATCTTTTAAACAGCCTCATGTTTCCTCTGATAATCATAAATTACCTTTAACAGCAAACGAGACCATCAGTGCAAAGAAAGACGTTTTTATATAGTTTTTATTACTGCTTTTGGTCTGGTCGCACACCCAGCCCGATTTTCGGTTCGCTCGTGCAGGCTCTATGGTCACATATCCGTATTGGTTGCAGATTTCAGTGTGGCGCTGCAACGCGATTTGAGAAGCCTATCCCTCCAGGTGAGGGAAGGGGAGCGGGAGCCTTGTTTGAGACAGTTATTTGTCGTCATAATGACTGATAACGGGGCTGAACCATCAAAGAAAAAAAAGAGAATGCAATGAAGAAAAGCGAAAAGGGAGAGTGATAGGCGGGCGGGAGGGCGTTGCCAAGCAACGTGTATACAATTTCACGAGAGCGAAACTAGACTGCAGTGTTTACTCCTAAATGAATGAGCGGTTGGTACTAACACAAAGTTTGCTTTGCTTCACCATCATCAGATAACCATTATCTGAAATAGTCATTATTTATTTATTTATTATTCTTTCGGACAATTCCACACAATACACAATTTTCTCTTGCAAATATTCATACATCATACTTTGTGTTGTCCGAAGGGAGACGGAAGAAGCCAAAGGCTTATCAGGTCCCGCCCCCATTTTCATCAAATTCGGATTCAGATACACAGTTACTGTTACAGAAAATAAAAATAAAACAAACAAAAAAATTTTTTTTTATATATATATATTTATATAGCTATATATATATATATATATATATATATATATATATATATATATATATACACACACATATATACATATACTTTTTTTTTTTTTTTTTTTTTTTTTTTTAAGAATCTGCAGTCCAATACACAGTCAATTTCAATCTAATTGCTTCAGCTTTTAAGATCAGTTCAGCACAGTTCAGTTTTTCTGTGACAATGCCAAGTGTATAAAGTGTGAAGTGGCCTTGTATTTGGCCTGTTCCATTTCTTATCTGGTAGTCTAAACACTTCTGCAAAAGTATTCAAAAACAAGTCTGTCTGCTGGCCTGTATTATTCGTTACAATATTGTTATGAAAGTGACATTGACATTGTACTCAGGTTATTAGTCTGTAATTTTCAATAATTTTTGAAACATAATTTGCTTTGAAATTGCGCAAACTGCAACTCCCTGTGACAACTTCATCAAGTCCATTCCACAGCTTAATACCATTTACAGAAATCGAAAAGGATTTAAGTCAACAACACAAACACATTACCTCATCGTGATCCATACTAACTGACGTCTCTCGTTCATTCGCTTTCTGTGAGGACACAGCTCCGTGAGAGAGAGTAGTTAGGTGACGCTGCTGCATCAACTCATTGCAATCAGGGGCCGTATTCACAAAACATTTTATCTTAGCGCTAAGAGTACTCCAAAGGAGCACTAAAAGTTCTTAGTAAGGAGTAATTTCTTAAAACCTATTCACAAAGCTGATAAGACCAACTTTTACTAAGGAATGGGAGGGACTCCTTAGCTAAGACTAGAGGGCGGTGTTGACCCTGTTGCTATGGATGATGTCATGTTCATACCTTCTATGCCCACAGTGATTGGCTGAGAGGGAATGAGAGCTAAGAGTGAATTTATGATGGAAACACTGTGGGAGATATCCATATCGTGTCGCTGTATTAAAGTAAAGAGTTTTTATATACAATTAATGACAAGTGACACTGATTTAACATGAAACCAAGATACTGCAGGGTTTCCCATACATTTGTTCACAATTAACCTACAATAGCGCCACATAGGTCTATTCATTTTAAATTTTACAATGATTTGAATCGGAAAAAATATCCTCATTGAACAGCTGCACGCCATGCACTCTCACTGTATTTCTCTCAATGGCGGACTATGCAGCAATAGTCAGACAGCGACAAACCAGGAAATTCACAATTTAGAAACAACAGCCGGCAAAATCGTAACGTGCATGAGGAAGGAAAAAGGCGAGACGCGCAACTATACAGTAGCGGACCTGTGGAACGGAGGAGATGCTGGGAAGCGCCACATATAGGCCTCTAGTGGGAAATTAAACCCAAACGTGACACCAACAGTAACTTTTAGTGCATCGTAAACCCAAAGCAACTGGAGGAAAAGGAACTTAATACATTTTTTTTATATAAATATTATAAATATAAATGTGTCTATACTTTCTAAATATAGCTTTACTAAGATCATTAAACCCTTACAGCTATTAAGGTACCTTTTGTAAAGCTCACTAGCATTAAATCTCTCCAAAACACCATCAAATGATTGTCTGTGAATTACTCTTAGTGACTTAGGAGTCCTCTCGAGGACTCCTAGCTTTTTATAGATTTAGGAGCTAGTTTTAGCGCTAAAATGCTTTGTGAATTACACTTATCTTAAAAAGTTAGGAGTCCTAAAATTAGGAGTGAAACGCCCCTTATTTTTGAGAGTTACTCCTAAATCAGCACGTTAGGACCTACTCTTAGCCTTAAAATGTTTTGTGAATACGGCCCCTGGTGTGTGTAGGCTACTGACTGGCATTAGTTGATGCAGTGTCAAAACCACTCTCACGGAGCCGAAAAGAGTCCTCACACTTTCAACACACAGACATGCACTATATTGCGCCCTTCTCAGTCCACACTCACACGCCTGGCACGAGCATTTGCGACAGCGGGCGTCGTAAAAATACTACCGCTTTTGTCCAAAGGGGACGCCAACGTGCCATCTTACCCGTAGTGGCTTTAAGCAAAGCAAATTTTCTAAACACTTGAAAGTAACTCTGAACAAAATCAAACATATTATAATTCAAAAGGTTTTAATAATGAAGGATTGAACCAGTTAGATTAGAACACAGTCAGGGGGTCAGAACACAGGACCCTTAGAGCCCTTCTGAGTGTCAAAGCATAGGAAAATCAGAACCAGCGAGAACAGCCTGGGACTCAGAACACAGGAGAAGACCCAACTGGATTATATCATCAGCCTGTCATACTCTACAACTAGGCCTACTCTACATTCCAGCCCTGAAGGTTACAGGGAAAGATGAGAAGGTGCTCTTTCCGTGTGGTTGCCCCAGGTTGTCTTCCTGGTGTATTTCCTTGGCATGATGGCTTTTCTACAATGTGTATGACATTAAAATAAAACATATGTTATGTAATACATTAAAATATGTTTAAGACTAAACTTAACTTGTGCCTCATGGTGGGGGAAAGTGAGACAGTGGCTCACTTTTCCGCACAGCATTTGGCTCACTTTCCCCCACCACCACAATTTGAGAAAAAGCTACCTCTCTTATGGCGCTTTTCCACCGCACATGTAGCTCGACTCGACTCGACTCAACTTGGTTTGGTAGCAGCACGGGTCGTTTTCCACCGCAAATAGTACCTCCTGAACGTGGGCGGGGTTGTCGTAAGGGGCTGAAAGCCTTCTCCGGAGCAAAGTAGCAAAGCAGAAATTACGAGCAGTTGTTGCACTCTTAACTGAACCAACCGCCAAAAACACGGTTGAATTTTTTTTAAGAAATACCCCCCTTGTATCTGTTTGCCAAAAGAAGTAGAAGAATATTGCTACGGGCCATTAAAAGGGATGGTTGTTGTCCCGATGTGTGACTCTGCCACACAGTCAGTTGTAGGGATGCGTCACGTACATCCCTATGCACGTAAACACGGGCATGATAAAGTTGACTGTTTAGTGCTCGTTTCAGGATACGTGTTTTCAAATGCAAGCCGTGTCTCAGCCTGAATATTTTATTGAGGTAATCAGTTCAGTCCGAGGCTTGTAATGTAATCGCTCGCTATCATGTCTGTCCCAGCTGGCTACTATTTAGCCTAGCTGCTAGCTGCCCTTCTCCTCTCGTATGTTAAAAGTAACTTCCCCAACAACCAACACTGGGTGAGCTTAGCGAATATATGGAAAAAAAATTCGGATCTGTGATGCAAATCAAATGAAAGAGAGCCAGGGGCCTATCCGAAAAGTAATTTTTGCATAGGAAATTTCCTTTCCTATCGAGATGAACTGGAAGTACTCGGCGGATAGGTGATCCGAATTCTCAAAATGCTTAGGAAAGGCATAGGAAAGGAGCCTCGATTCATCCTTTAACCCTCCTTTAGCATAGGTTACTGCGGACCAACCTATGCGAAAGGAAAGGAGATAGTGGTATCCCATAATCCTTTACGGCGGCAAGATTTAAAGCAACAGGCCACCGCCGGAGTTTACCGACTCTACACGAATATGAACGAGAGGTAAAACAGAAGAGAGGAGAGGAGAAGAGAAGAGAGGAAGATTTAACTCGGCTAAAACAAAATACCCCCCTCCCCTCCCCCATTAAGATAATAAAGAACTCATAAAAGACCAACATCATAATAGTTATTTTCGTAGCACATAATTTACACCATAAGAAAATAAAATACCAACTTCACATTTAGGCTAATGAAGTTACTGGGGGCAGTTCATTTCAACATCAACACAGAGCTGCCAAGTCTCACTCTTTGGCCGTGAGACACACGCAAATCAACCAGTTCACACTCTCACACGCCACACCTCAAATTTCTCACGCGGAGAAATTAATCCCCAAAATAACATTTGTTTTGCAGGACTTTTATTTTAAATTTCTTATTTTGAAAAGCTAACAGACATGAGTGCCGTGACTTCCTCTTTCTGAACGCGCGTTAACGTTATGCTTTGATGTGCACTGTGCATTCGAGGCGAGCATGGACATATAAAGGAGGCGAGCCCCCTGCCCGCACGTTCTCTTCCGAGGTGTGTGTTGATAGCGTGCCAAGTTACCGCTGATAAGAATTGTGTCCCTGCCGGCCGGTGAGCGCGCATGCATCAAACATATTAACCCTTCAATCTCACTCAAGTAAATTCAGAAGATCTTTGGATCGTTTTGTATATTGTTTTTGGTAATTTAGTTTGAAAATTAGGTTTACAAATGGCTCATCCGCCAATAAAAATGCTTTTATTCTTCTGTGTAATGAACTGTAGCCTATGTATTGCACATTTATAAGCACTTTACATAACACAAATCAAGGTAGCCTAAGAGGAGGGACCAAGTAACCCAGATGTTTTATTTTAGCCTAGTAGTTTGCATTGGTGTTTAACTTTCACTATTTTTTCTTCTTCTTTGAATAAAGCCTAATGCTGCTAGTAAAATACCACCAGCCACTCAACCCTCAATAGTAGACATGATATAGAATAATTACTTTTATTACAGTTTAACCAAATGTTTTAACAATAGAATACAGGAGATATTTGAAAGCACTACACATGCATTGTAGGCTATTTAATTAAATTTGTTTCAGCGAAACCGTGAATGTTCTCTTTTACTTAACATAAAAATTAATGCAGAAAAGGCACACGTTGCTTTATAAAAATTCACCAGAATGCAGGAAATTAAGTGTTTAATGCTCCCCAGACCCCCACATATAATGTGTCCACACCCAATGTTTAATTAAAACCTGTCCTACGACTTTGCAATTCATGAATTTGTTTATTTTAATAAGATTTTTGTTGTTTTATCACATTTTCCAATTGTCTTTATTTCTGATTTATTATGAACAATATGTAAACTTGCAGGACACTAGCAAAAATTATTGGGTGGGAAAGAGGACACGGTTTTGGGTCCCTCGGCCCAAAAATCTCACTCCAAACTGTTGGTGAAACTTGGCAGCCCTGATCAACATAAGTGTAGCCTCTTTTTATTCCACATGTGAATTGGGATATATGGGAGTGATTCTCACTCTGTTGGCGACAACCTGATTAAAATCAATATGAAAAGAACGCATGGATCAAACGAGCGCTTGTTGTAGTCAATTTTCGGAGAATAGTGTAGTTTCACGCTAGTGACTCACGTCAGCAATACTCGCCGTCGCGCAATGACGTCGGTTAGGAAAAGTGGAGTCGAATTCATTTGAAACAGCGCTGTCCTTTCCTATGTTCGATAGGAAGCACCTTTCATCTCTCCTTAACCCCGATGACGTTTAGGGGTTAAGGTATAGGAAAGGAGGCTTATAGGTTAGGAGATTGGACTTTTCGGATAGGCCCCCAGAGTAGGCTGCATGCGGCGTAAATACACTCAAAAGTCCCGGAGAGTTGGGGAGAATAAACAACAGAATGAAGCCGGTAGTCTCTGGCCAAGCAGAAGCGTCGGCAGCCGGCCGGCCACTGATTGGCCAGACAATAGTCTCTGGCCAATCAGTGGTCGGCCGTCTGCCGACGTCACCTTTTAGCATCGGCTCAGCTCGCTTGGAACCTAGAGCGAGGCGATACCAAAAAAGCAGCCGCTACCAGGTACCAGGTACCATGAAATTGCGGTGGAAACGCCAAAAATGCGAGTTGAGTCGAGTCGAGTTGAGCTGATACCATGCGGTGGAAAAGCGCCATTAGCATTTCAGGCTAATCTTCAGTTATCAGCATCACATGGTTTCATATGTTGGTAGTTCATCAACACATATGATAGAAATTTTTCTACGTGAATACATTTGCTTTGGCACAACAGTTGATTAAGTTGACAGCAAGAAAATTTACTTTTACATGCAAAATACCTATTTTGGTGAAAAAAAACATGCTTACCACAGCACCATGAGGTCCTCTCTTTCAGGGCCATGGGGAAATGAGAGGTGCTTGAAAAAATATATCTCACATGACCAAAAATATTTTCCGTTGCCTAGATACAGGGGGTGGCTCACATTACCCGATGCCTCAGATTCCCCGTTCTCCCCTATATTTTATTTTTACAAGGGCAAAGACCTCAAATGGGCGGGCCCGTCCTTGGCGCCGGGCCTGCTAGTATGCCACCGCAAAGGTCCACGTGCCTGGTTTTCAATAACATTGTCTTTATTTTTTACAGGAATATAGTCTACAGAGGGAAAAGCACACAATAGAGTTGGGCCCCTTCACCAAAAAACGAATAGGCTAACGCTATGGCAAACGCTCACTGGATAGAGCCATACCACAGGACTGAGACACTTCACATACGAACAGCTGGTCAGAACGGAGTAGTTCGAGCTTCCTCTCCACATATGCAAAGAGCGCACAGATCGGACACCATCTCTGTAAGTAATAATAATAATAATACATTTTATTTATAATGCACTTTATATTCAAGAATCTCAAAATGCTTAAAAAGGGGGAACCTCAAAGAAAGTTTAGCTAAATGCTCTTTTAAAGAGATGTGTTTTGAGGTTCCGTTTAAAAAGAGCTGTAGTCTGTGGGGCCCTCAGGTGGTCAGGTCCATAGTCTAGGGGCAGCAGCAGAAAAGGCCCGATCACCCATGGTGCACAGCTTTGTATGTCGGGTTTGGAGGGTGTGAGTGGATCCTGAACGGAGTGTACGTGAGGTTGTCGGGGGGGGGGGGGGGGGGTGAGGAGTTCCTGAAGGTAAAGGGGGGCATGTCCGTGAAGGCACTGGTGGGTGAGGAGGGAGACCTTGTACTCAATTCTGAGTGAGACAGGGAGCCAGTGCAGTGATTTCAGGATGGGGGTGATGTGGTCGTGCTTGCGCACCCTCATCAGGATCCTGGCAGCACTGTTTTGAATGTACTGGAGCCTCTGGATGCTCTTGCCAGGGATCCCGATGAGGAGTGCATTGCAGTAGTCCAACCTGGAGGAAACAAAGGCATGGACGAGCTTCTCTGCATCTGCCAGGGTGAGTGTTTGACGGAGTTTGGCGATGTTCCTGAGGTGGTAGAATGCTGTCTTACAGAGGTGTTTGATGTGGGTGTCAAAATTTAGTTGAGGGTCCATTTTAACACCAAGGTTGGTGACAGATGTGGAAAGGGGGATGTTTTGGCCAGAGAAGGTGATATTGGTGATGGTGGGGGAGCGGAGCTGATGTGGCGTGCCAACAAGGATGGCTTCTGTTTTGGAGCCGTTTAGTTGTAGGAAGTTGAGCTTCATCCACGCCTCTATCTCCTCCAGGCAGGTGGTCAGTGTGGATGTTGGCAGAGGGGCAGAAGAAGTGGGGGTTGTCCTGATGTAGAGCTGTGTGTCATCAGCATAGCAGTGGTATGATAACCCATGCCTGCTAATGACACTGCCCAGGGGGATAAGTGCCACAGTTCTGCTGGCAAAACGCTACTAGATCGAAAAGTATTGCTGTAAAACTTTAATTTAGACTCGAAAGGCATTGTTTTGGTTGATAAGCGGGTTAGAACAACGTGTGTTGTTGCATGGTAGAAACTGACTGTCGAATAAGTCACATGATCGCTGCACCGACAAAGCAATCAAATCACGATTCTCTTCGCTGATGACAGGGCTCATAATAATGCCATTTTCAGGGATAGATATTTTAACTTGTCCATATCAACAGGCCGGAATGAGGGGCACGATAGCCCCAGGACAGTTACTCAATTCAAACACGTAAAAGCTTGCCTCATAGGCTACTCATACAGAGTACAGTTAGATAAAGCCCCTCCAACAATACTAAAGGCAAACCATCCTGTTCAGGGACCGTCACCAGATCGAGTTGTGCGTGGAAAGGAAGACAAATCTTTCTTCTTGTCTGGTTAAGAGACCAAGGGGTCCCGTACATAGCGCACAGGTCTGCGAACCACGATGGCCAATACAGCGGTATACCAGGCTGAAGTAATGCTATGATACTGAAATACTTCTGTATGTATACTGTATTACAGACTTCAACATATGAAAATGAGGTGACAGCTGCACTAACTTGATCAAGTAAGGTCAATATGTGATGATGCTGTATTATTCTACTTTTTAAAAATGAAGGCTATTGCACCCAGATTACCTGCATGCAAAAGTAAACCTGCGTGCGCGTCCTTGGTTAATGCGTGTGCACGTCAATGAGCAGGGCCTCACACCCAACTGTGTATCTGCCGTTCAATCCATATCTGTTGTAAGAGCCAATTAGCGCTCCTATATAAGTAGGAACCAATTGTTGGTTCCACAGTTGCTACCCGGACATTGAAACAGTTTTTGACCACACACAACCCACGTTACGTCTGGGTCTATGTTTGTATGTTGGTTTTAGAGCGTGTAGCTAAATAAAGTAAAAATAAACTAAACAGATGTTTTAAACTGCAAGCAAGACTCGGACTTTCATTCATCAATATTGGACAAAGGTGCGTCAAGAAGTATGTCCGCGGCAAAGCCACTCGGGGCCTAAAGCCTGGGCTTGGCCTCTATACTTGTCAAAAACTAGTCAAATCAAACTTTTGGTGGACTTTTGTGGACTTTTTTTGGATATCCGACTTTTTCCTCGCGTGTGGTGACAGCGACAACGGAGGAGTGCACAGCGCTCGCCAGCTGCTTCTCACCTGCACAGCTGATCTGGACAGCGGGGGGGACTCCGCTGCAGCGCGTTCGCTCACCTGCTGCACAGGGCAACAGAGACGGGAAACACGGCGAGGGTAGCCGGGGATTCGAGCCGACTGAATGCACATCAGCTGTTCTTTACAGGAGGTAAGGTAGCGCTACCACCGGTTTAGATGGCCATAGTTTAGTGTTGTGTGCACACATATGGAGAACAATTCCAATGCATTGGTCGCGCAGGTGGATGAACAGTTAACTTTGCGTCATTCGCTTACACTCTGTTGACTGTTAAGACTATAAAAATGTCAGAGTGCGTCGCGGAAACGGACAAACTTTCAGTTGCTGGTGCCATAACGGCTAGCAGACCGAATACTGCCAGCGGCAGTGAAACACAAAGACCCAAACGTGTTGTCAAACTTTCTGCCAAAGCTGAGAAGCTGGATAAATTGCATGTTGGTAGAAAAGCAAAACTAGACAAGGCTGGTAACATAAGAAAGAAGATACAGGGGTTCATGAACACTGGTAAACATGCAAATGTGAAAAGAGCTTTTGAGGTGTACATTGAACTGTGCGTTGAAATTCGATGTATGCATGACAATTTGTTGTGTTTATTGCCACCAGAGGAAAGGGGAAGGCAAGAAACATGGTTCAAGGCTAAAATGATGTTTAATGATGAGTTCATTGTCAATACTAAAGAGTGGGTTGAAAAGCAGGTGTCTGAAAATTGTGCTGCTGGTGATGATGATGGTGGTTGTGATAATGAGGCTGTCGATGACATACATCCTAATGACAGCATCTCTAATGTGGGCCTAAACAAAAGTACCACAAGTAGACAAAGTACTACTTCCTCTGCACACATTCAGGCAGCAGTAGAAAAAGCTGCAGTTTTGGCTCGCTTGGCAACCTTGAAAGAAAGACATGCATTAGAGGAACAGGAGCTTCAAATAAAGAGCAAAAAGGAAAAACTGGAAATGGAAACTGAGTTAGCCGCATCTAACGCTAAGCTGGAAGTGTTGCAGGCAGCCAATGAACAACCTTCCTCTCAAACAGCATCAAATGGTATGGGCTCTTATTTTGAAAGGGAGAAAAGGAAGCTCAAATCATTCAACATTCTTAACCCTTTGGCAAAGGAATACCAGTCTTTAACACAGCAAAAGGATGGGTATTTCTCACAGAGCAAATATCCCACAATGGATGTTAAACCAAAGGAAAACCAGGTTACATCAAAAATGGAGGCTTATGCACATGACCAACAGGACGAGGAAGCATCAAAAGGGTTTCAACCTGATGCAACAATAACTCTCACTAACCAAAGTAACAGGCAACACATCAAGCATCAACAAGATGAACAAATAACAGCTGGAGATGTTTTTGCCATTATGCATAAGCAGAATGAAATCACTGCTGCACTTGTTCACCAGCAATGCTTGTCATCTCTACCAACGCGAGACATTCCTATATTCGAAGGAGATTTATTTGAATATAATGCTTTCATTAAAGCATTCGAACAAGGTGTGGAGGATAAAGCTAGCAGAGCTGACTGTCTATACTACTTGGAACAGTTCACGAAAGGACAGCCAAAGGAACTGGTTCGTAGCTGCCAGCACATGGCTCCAGAACGTGGCTACATCATGGCAAAGGGTCTTCTTCAGGAACATTTTGGGAACAAATACAAAATTGCATCTGCATACATAGAAAAAGCTGTATCATGGCCAACAATTAAATCAGAGGATGTCAAAGCCCTCCAAGCGTATGCATTATTCCTACGTGGATGTTGTAATGTGATGCAAGAACTTCACTACATGCAAGAGTTAGACATGCCAACCAACATGAAAATGGTTATTTCCAAGTTGCCTTATAAACTTAAGGAACAATGGAGAACAAAGGCTCATGGCATATGGGAAGCCACCAGTGACAGAGCTCATTTCACAGACATGGTTGTATTTCTCGAGAGGCATGTGAGAATCCTGTCGGACCCAATATTTGGGAGTATTGAATGTGTCCAACAAAGATCAGTCGACTTCACGCATCCTGACAGGTTCAAGCTACAGTCAGCAAGCAGAATTAAAGGAAGCAGTTTTGCCACAACAGTGACTGAATTAAGTTCTGATGAAGACAATTATACAACAAATTGCCCTAAGAAAGCAGGTTCATCTTGCCATTGCTGTTCACATGATCATCCTTTAGATAAATGCCAACAATTCAGAGGTAAGAAGCACAGAGACAAGATCCAATTTCTACAGGAGAAAGGTATCTGTTTTGGATGTTTAGGCATGGGACACATAAGCAGGAACTGTAGTGAGCGCTTGACCTGTGAAGTTTGTGATCGGCAACACCCCACTGTGCTCCATATCGCAAAGGTGGAGTCACAGCAAGCTGTTGAGCCGCATGGAGTTATACCACCAACTCTCTCCGAGACATGTGGCCGTATAGGGGCTGGGCTGGATCGCTGTGTTCTTTCCATTGTTCCAGTGCAGGTCAAGTCCATTAACGGAAAGGAGGTCATACAGACGTATGCCTTTTTGGACCCTGGAAGTTCGGCTACGTTCTGTTCTGAAGAGCTGATGAAAAGGTTGAATATCACAGGAAAGAGAACCAGTTTTCTTTTGAAAACAATGGGACAGGAAAAGGTCGTACCTGCTTACTCCTTACACGGGTTGGAGGTGTCTGGTTTGGAGGAAAACAGCTTCCATCTTCTCCCCGAAGTTCTCACTCAGAAGAAAATGCCAGTCACTACTAACAACATCGCTACTGCTGCAGACCTGGAAAGGTGGCCTCATTTGTCTAAAGTTCATATTCCCAGCATACAGGCCAATATTGACATCTTGATAGGAACTAACGCTCCCAAAGTATTGGAACCATGGGAAATTGTCAATAGTTGTGGAGGGGGCCCGTACGCTATAAGAACAGCGCTAGGTTGGGTCATTATGGGTCCTTCAAATGAAAATGTCGGTAGCCTGCAGGACCAGCTGGAGACAGGTTCCAATGCTCAGCTGGGGAAAGGCCAGCCCAGGCAGCAGGAGGCCTACATCAACCCCCTACTGGAAGCTGGTCAAACCAAAAAGGAGATAACTGCTACAGAAGTGGGACAGCTGAAGCTTTGTCTTCAGGAAAGAGAAGACCAGTTGAACACACTTCAGGATGAACTTAAAAACCTCAAGGAAGAGATGGTGCAACTAAACAACACACCACCGCCAGAGCTCACACTGTTGCAGAACATTCTGACCGAGAAGGATTCCCTCATCACATCACTACAAGAGGAACTGATGGAAGTAAGAGAAAAGACACCAGCTGATGTAAGCTTCATGGCAGGACTACCGGTGTTTCAAATTGAGACCAAAGAAACCCTCAAGACAGTCTTCCCACACATTCCCACAGGGACAGAGCAACCAAACTGGTTACAAGCATGTACACAAAAGGTGAAGGAGGCCGAGGAGAGAGAGATCTTACTACACACTGAATGTGATCAGTACAAAACAGTCCTAGCTGAAACAGAAGGAACGCTGAACCATCTGCAGAAGAGCGTGGAGGAAGAACAGCTGGTGTCGAAGTCCAAGATGGCTAATTCAGACGAACGGTTGAAGGAGGCTTTGGATAAGGTTAGCGAACTGGAGGCAGGCAACCAAAGTTGTGAACACCTGGAGAAGCAGCCTAAAAACCTGGGTACTTCAGAGGAAACAGAGCAGCCGAAACTGCACATGGCTGAGCATTGTAACATGCTGGATTTGGCCCAGAGGGAGGCCAAGGCACACAAGGAGGAGCTTATACAGGTCAAAGAGCAACCAGGTCAGGTCGTAATACAGGCTCGGCGAGAACAGACTGGCTCAGCTGAGACTCAACATAGTCCGGTGCAGAAAGAGTTGAGTAAGACGACTGAGAAACTGCACAGGGACGTGGCTGAGGAGCACCTGGACAAGGAGAAGGAGCTGCCCAAAGGCTTGGGACAGGCAGCCAACAAGCCCCAGCAGCTGTTTAAAGCTACACAGGAGCAACTGACCATAGAGAGGGACACAGCAAAAACACAAGAGGAATACCTGGATAATGCAAGCGGGGGAAATATATAGAACTGAAGGAACAGCTGTCTGGAAGGAAGTTCACAACGGACATTGCAAGAAAGAAATGTGCCTTATAAGTTAAGCACTCAAACTCAACATTTTTAAAATAAGTCATGTTACTAGTTTGCTCAATTCAGCAGGGTAGCCTAGTATGGTCATTTTTACATTTCTATTAATTCTAACGAGGTTGTATAATTGGCTCTACTGTATTTCTGTATTGTATTGTAATGTCTGCTTGCCATGTACAATAAGGGGCCAGTGTAAGAGCCAATTAGCGCTCCTATATAAGTAGGAACCAATTGTTGGTTCCACAGTTGCTACCCGGACATTGAAACAGTTTTTGACCACACACAACCCACGTTACGTCTGGGTCTATGTTTGTATGTTGGTTTTAGAGCGTGTAGCTAAATAAAGTAAAAATAAACTAAACAGATGTTTTAAACTGCAAGCAAGACTCGGACTTTCATTCATCAATATTGGACAAAGGTGCGTCAAGAAGTATGTCCGCGGCAAAGCCACTCGGGGCCTAAAGCCTGGGCTTGGCCTCTATATCTGTTTTGAAATCAAAACACAAAAAGAGACCTGTTTTTTTAATAATCAACCTCTCATCTACATTATATATTATACAAAAAACACACTTTTCTCTATTTTTGAACACAGTTCATGAGCAAGATAAAGTATGAGAATAATGGTCTAAATGTTGATTTGGAAAATAACATTTAGCAATGTAGTGGTCAAGGTTCCGGTGTTGTGCCAAAGTTACCCCCGATAAGAAGTGTTTGTGTGTGTGTGTGTGTGTGTGTGTGTGTGTGTGTGTGTGTGTGTGTGTGTGTGTGTGTGTGTGTGTGTTGTGCGCGTGCAGGGGCATTGCCTTAGTTCTGTAACGGCTGGACAGGGAGGACACAAGCGCAGAGACAGTACCACTTTAAGAGGGTTTATTTAGAAGGAATCTGGGGTTTTGGGCCAGGCTATAGAGTGGCTGACAGGCATGGGGGTCCAGGAGGAAGTGCCTAGGGGAGAATCCGGGGAGACGAGCAGAGGCAGGCAAGAGCAGGCAGGCAGAGGGGTCCAGGGAGGGAGAGTTGGCTGACGAGGGCTGGTGGCTGGAGTCAGGCTGGGAGATGGGTAACAGAGTTTACAATCTGGCAGTGTCTGGAAGGTAGGGCCGGGTATATAAAGAGCAGTTGATGGCAGCTGTGAATGCTGGTAACTGACTCCAGCACACCTGACTACAACCCTGCAATTACACCAGAACACAGACAAGGGTAAAGGGGAAAAAACAACACAAGGGCCTGAGGCCCAAGCAGGATCATGACAAGTTCCTGGACTACAATGGGCCCCATAGCCATCTAATAAAATATGACAACGATTTTTTTACTCTTCATTCATTATTCAGCAACATTTTTGTACAGACGTCAGCATCGGACATGCACAAGTCTCTTTCATGACTTCACACTTCACTTGCTGAGTGAAAGTGGGCAATGGCCAATGTTAACAGGGTCAAACCGCTTTAAAAAGCCCCGTTTGAGCCGTAAATGTTGGTTGAAAAGCAGTTTTTTCTCTCCCCTCCTTCAAGGCTGTTACATACTCCGCGAGAAGAAAGAACAAAGTTCTCGGTGACAGAGCTGCGAGAAGAAAATTACGTCATTTTCTTCTCTCAGCTCTTGTTTAGCTGTTCTCGTAGCTTGTTCTTGACACATCACCCGGGCCGAACTTTCTTCTCGCAGCTTGTCCGAGAACTATTGTGTGATTGGTCAGTCTGAAGTCAATGAGGAAAGCGAAGTGAAATCAGCTGGCGCTACTGAGTCAATTACCATGGTAACAATGCGCCGCGGTGAGGAGTTCGGCAGTTGAGTTCTCGTGAAGTATGTAATGTCAGACCAGAAAGAACTTCTCGCAGCTCTGTCACCGAGAACTTTGTTCTTTCTTCTTGCGGAGTATGTAACAGCCTTTACCCTGTTGTTCTGTGGGAAGACTCTGTGTGTAAATGAGCCTCACCACTACATGCCTATGTGCGTCTATGTGTACAAATGAAACAATCAATCGCTGAATATTAGAAAAAATAAATGAGAGACGGCAAGCTCAACACAGTTTAAAGATCTCCTATTGTACTACTTTTCTGGTATTAATTTATCATTAATGACTCCTATAGAGCAACCTGACACGAATCACAGCACAAAAAACTATGTAGATTTTCAGGAAACTCTTCCTCTCATCCGGGCGATTTGAGCATTCTCTGTCAACACTGGATTCGAGCAGGCAGGTGGGGGCATGGCAGGCGCGTGCCTGAGCACTAGCCTGCCATGCATGGAAATTCCGGATTGATATACGTAGATAAATCCCGGACATTCGAACAAGTGAATCGCGACTGGCGTTCCTAGTGTTTAGCGCTCTGCACAGCCACCCCAGACGGTCAGCAGGGAATACGTTTAAATGCATGTGAGTCATTATTTGACACTTTAGTATGGTTAAACATGACTATAAATCATTATAACAACGTTTATAGGTCATAAAAGTTGAAAAAGCATAATAGGTGCTCTTTGAGCTCTAAAAAGTGTCACAATGACAGTAATAAGCACGTGAACCTGTGTGTGTGTTTGTTTGTTCGTTCTTTCGTGTGTCAATATTCGTCGAGGACAGAAGAAACTTGTCTAGGCTATATTATGTCCAAGGTTATTAATAATCTGAATTGAGCTATTTGTAAAATAAGGCTGTTAGTCACACTGTAGGACAGACAGTGTCATAGCAGCGGGGACTCACTTCCTATCGGTGGTAAAGCTATCTTTTCATTAGGGATGGGAATCGAGACCCGGTTCCTCTTCAGAACCGGTGCCGAGTCAACCAATTCCTTGGAATCGTTAACATGCCTGCTTAACGATTCCGCTTATCGGTTCCGCTCGTTGCAAATGCGTCATGACTTGACACTCACGCTTGTTGTTTTGGTTCAGAACGCAGCAAACATGGCGTTGAGACAGAATCTCTCTAAATGTTGGTTGTATTTCACTTGAAAAGACGACAATACGGCCACTTGCAACAATTGTAAAGTTTCCATTCCGTCAAATGACATGTGCTCAAGCACGAGCGCACGCGAGCAGACGGCGATCCTGACGGTTTAAACGTTTAAATGTCCGCTGCCTGTCTAGTCGACACCAGAATTGCCCATTGGACTTGTACATACAATGTGTGAGAATTAACGTGTGTGTAGGCATATGTGTGGGCAGAGCCGGCCCAAGCCTTCAGGGGGCCCTAAGCGAAATATGATTAGGGGGCCCCTCTCCAATGTTAGCGCTGCTGAAACTAGATCTTTGTTAAATATCATTCACACACCCAGTGTTTTCCGATAGTGCCTCCACTGTGTGGCTGTGCGAAAATATTAGACAGCCGAGATTCAGACCCTCCTAGGGGGGTCCGGGGGTATGCCCCCCCGGGAGATTTTTTTAACCTTTTTAAAGTGAAATGCATGAATCTGGTGCACTTTGAGAGGAAAATTAAGAGGCTAAATCTGAGAAATTTTGTGTGAACAAATAATTTGGAGACACTGGGTCAGATGAATTAGAAGCTATTGAAGAAGGACACATGGATTTTCCATAAAAATATTAATATAAAATAAAATATTATGGAGGGTCCTCTGGGTTGGGCTTGGAGCTCTTTTTCTTTTACGGGACATATTTCTCTGTAATATAGTGAATGCATTTAAATGCAGTGTGAGGAACGAAGCAGAAGAACTCTGTTGTCCAGCTACTGTATCTTTTTTTCCACAGACAAGGCTGAAATAGGCTATAGATTATACACAGTGCATGGGGAACTGAGGGCAGCCCCATTTCCAATTGTTTTTAAATAAATTCAATACACACTTTGCATGGATGTGAACGTGACATGATCAGATAATTTCGTATTTCCTCTCAGATGAACTGATTACATTTTTAGGCTATTAATTATCTAGATCAAAATATTTTATTCCTTTTTTTGTATGATAACTCACATTTGCATAATATGATGTTAATATCAAACACACAAACTAAAAAAAAAAAAAAAAAAAACATTTTTTTTTTTTTTTTTTTTGGAGGGGGCCCCCCAGGCAGTCGGGGGCCCTAAGCGGCCGCTTAGTTCGCTTATGCCTCGGGCCGGCTCTGTGTGTGGGCTAATAAAAGAGGGAGAGAGATAAAAAGGTGAGAGCAGCATAAAGCAAAGCAAAAAGGTTTTATTGACCGCTTCCTTAAGCCCCGCAGTGTTTACTCATGTTAGTCAGCTGGTTTGTTTCTTTTTCCTTACTTATTACTTATTTTTTTTTTTTTTTTTTTTTTTTTTTTTAGTTTATTTGTCAGGGACCATGTACAAAGTAACATTAATTTCACATGAAAAAAGATGCATTGTACCAGATTATAGCAGTTTGCTAATTTCCATCTGCAGTCCCTGTGCAGGTCACTTGAGGAGCGACCGATGTGCAAATGTGTCTGATGACGGGCCGTTATATTAATAATAAACAGCGCGCTGCACATTAAAACAGCATGTATATAAAATATCTCGTATCCTTCCTGAGAGGGCATACATGATATTTTTTCTGCAATCAAATGGTTAATTTGCCAAAATTGATAGTTGGTCTTATCTTTACAGAAGACTTCTTTGTATTTTTTATGTCAGTTGAATTTTGTTTCAAGTTGAATGCAAATGAGCACTGTTAATATTCCAAAAGGCACAAGCTCTTCCTTGACTGTTTTCAGTCTGTGTTTTTAGTTATTAGGGAAGATAATGGCATTTGGGCTTATAAAGGCAAACTTTTTTTTTTGTCGGGACCAATTAATGTGAAAATTGACAATTTCCTAATCCTAAAGTATCTTGATAATCTTTGCACACACTAGACACACTTCTGATCAGATATTTAAGCAGGTTAATACAAATAAACAAATTTGTACTTATTTTCTCACACAATGAGAATCGATAAGAGAATCGATAAGGAATCGGATCGATAAGCAGAATCGGAATCATTAAATTCTTATCAATTCCTATCCCTACTTTTCATCCAGAATATGTTTCCCATAAACATTAAACATTTGGTAGTTTGTCCAGTTTGATCTCGAGCGTTCATCTAATGAACTGTTGATGTGGATCTAGCGACCAACAGTGCTGAGGGTTCAATCGCTGTTTAGATCCTGCCTTTCCTCTGAGCACAGCTCGGTTCCGCAGTGTTACCCTACTAGATCTGACATGCGTTTCCACTACCTACAAGATGCTGTAGCCAACTTAAAGGACGGAGACAGCCACGTTCAGAAAACAGTCTATGGGTCAGAGCCATTCACAGCGGTTGCTGCACATAGCTCGTCTCATTGTAGCAGCCGTACACAGTGTAGCCCGCTGATTTATTTGAATGAATGATTATTTAGAAACTGAAAATTCTATTTTTTTACATTTTCTGTTTGTCTTATTTCCAATTTCTTGTGTAAAGGGAGACGTGGAAAATAGAGAATAAGAAATGGCCATCGATTCATATTTTACAGGTATATTTTGAATAAGACAGTCCGAATTTAAAAAAATTTAAATTACAAAAAAACAAAACTTTTTTTTCGTTTTTATGTTTTGACCAAAATGGATATGGATTAAACAGAAGATACACGGATTTCAAAGGTGCATTACACTGAAAATATATATTTTGAGCATCAAAAACTGATTACCTTTTAGGCCTGAAAGGCGGATCTCTGCAAAGCTTTGTCGTAACTAGTGTGACTCTCACTCAACATACTCTGGCCCAATCCCAAATGACTCCCTACGCACTCCCACTCCGTGAGCGAGTGTCACTCGCTGTGGAGTCACACTCGCGGCTGTGAAGTGCCACTCGATCATTAAGGGCGAGGGTATAACAACGGTGCGGCTTTGGCAAGCCCTCGCCTTTGTCAGACGGAAACAGGAAGAAACCTAGAGACACTAGTTTGTTAAAGGCCCTATCTCACTGGGCTGCGACTGTCTGCGACAAGTTTGCGACTGCAGTCGCAAACGAGTCTCTAAACTGTCTCCAAACGTTCGCGGAGGTCTCAATTTCCTCGCATGAGTCGCAGAGCCGCGCAGTCCTGTCGCATGAATTTTGAACATGTTCAAAAAAAGTGTGCGACAAATCTACTCTCAAAATAGTCTCAGAGAGGTCGCAGGTGTGTCGCACGCGTCGCAAACCCTTCTCAATTTAGTCTCCGCGAGTCAGAAAGTGCGAAATGTGTGAGACAACTTTGCGAGGGTTTGGCGACATATGAAACTAAATTGCGACTGATTTGCGACTGATTTGAGATAACTGAGAGAGAAATTCCAGGCGCGAAAATTCCCTGGGGGAACGACATTCCATTTCCAGAACAATCAACCTAGAACCATAGATATTATAATACCGGTAAAGATGAACATGCAACCCAAAGGAAAGGCAAGGAGGGTTGCTGCCCCTTCACCACGGCCCCCTACTGAGGAACCGGTCCATGATGAGGAGGAGTCGGATACGTCCTCGGTCTCCCAGCCTCCCCCCAAGAGAAACAAAACAGCGGCCGCTGATGGGGACAGGCAATACCATTGGAAGGATGAGCACCAGGACACGATGGCAGAGTTTTGGCTGAATAATACTATATTCCACGATAAAACAGAAAAAAATTATAAAAATAAACAAATGAAAGTTGAACTGATGCGAGAGCTAATTGATCGGAACCGCGAGGATTGGGAGAAGATTCAGAGCCCCCTGCCAACCGGTGAGTAGAAATTGTGCATTTTTCATAGTAGAATTTTAGTTTGAAATAACAACCCTCCGAGCCTTTAGTTTACGACAATCAATGTAGGCTACACTTCAATGGATTATCATTTTCTATCAGAGAGGAGTATACACATAGCCTACCGTCTTCGGCCTTCTGAAGCCTTCTTTTACGCGAGGACAGCTTTTCTAGCTAGCTAGGAACGTGTGCTTCTTTCGGGGACAGGTTAGCAATAAACCCATAAGCATAGATCCACATTTCGATGGTCTTTAGTCCATATTTGTTGATATTGTTATCCATTGTTGTGGTTAGTATTGATGTAAAACGCCATATTGGTTTCCCATGATGCTCTCTGGAGCGTTTTTGGCCAATCAGTTTCTTTGCACCTTTTCAGAGCTGTTGAATGGCAGGCATACCTGTCAATCAAAGGCGGGTCAATGCATATACTCAAGGAAAATTACTAAAGCTGAAATATTCTTATAGGACAGTCTTTCCTGAAAAAAAATATGTTTATAGCTTCACCATTTTGGTAAAAAATACATACATTAATATTGTATTCTTTGTATGTTACAGTTAACCAAGTTGAGGCACACTTGCGGAACACACGCACAAGGTTTGTGAAGCTGTTGAACAAAAAGTCTGGTGCCCCCGCCAAGAAAATGTCATACACTGATCAGATGATATTTCAACGCTATCAGTTCCTACTTCCACACATCCAAAAAAATAGGACCACAGCAACACACACTGTAAGTATGAATATAAATCTAGTCCGTTACTTCAATACATGTGTATTTCATCCAATTTTCATCCCTTCATCTTTTAATATTCTTTTTTGCAATGGCTTCAACTTTTCTTTTGTACTTGGCAGTTTCCTGGTGTGGAGGCTGAAGGAGAGGAGGACGACAGAGAGGGAGATGAGGATGGGGATGGGGATGACAACCAGAGCCAGCAGACTCAGCAGCCCTCCACCTCCACCTCCCATCACAAGGCACAAGAGGACATGTGTGAGATGGAGGTAACACACATTCTACATAATATGCATGTATCCTCAAGTTGAAAAGGTTGTAAACATGAGAACAGATTAATTGATCTAACATGTATTTATTGCTCTCATCAATCTTTTTTTATCTTTTTTTTGTGTTTGCTTAGCAGATTTTGCAGCAGGCCAAGAATCTGATTGAAAGTATAAGGTCCCCAACAAGGACGGAGCACCAGAAGAGGGTTAGAGAATTTGGAAGATACCTCGAATCTGAGATGCTGCATGTTCCCGAAGTGGCATGGGATGACTGCTCCTTTACTTTGATAAATCTAATAAGGGGGTACACTACTGGCCAACAGCAGCAATTATACCAGCAGGTACAGTATAACACATACACGTTTCTCCTAGAGTCACTCCAGGACAATCATAGTCAAGGCTAAAAAACAATTTATACCCCAGAGCTGTTACTGCACTAAATACCGCACTATTAAATATCTGAAATTCTTGCAATACATCATACCAACATGATCTCTACAAATGGTTGAATTTGTTTTACAAGTAACTTTTGATAAGAAACGTGTTTTTAAAAAAATTTATTTTGATTTGAGAACTTCTATCACAATTTTGTTGTAGTCTGTGCAATGACAATAAAGACATTCTGATTTCTTTCACAGAGTTATGGAGGTCAGTTTCAACAGCAGCAGCAGCAGCGTGGCCCCTTCCAGCAACCCTTCTTCAATGGATTCCTGCAGCAGCAGTTTGGTGGACCGGATGTTGCCGTTTATACGCAGCTCACTAGTTCAGTGTTGGGGACAGCTTTAAACACAAGTCTGGGTATGGATATTTTGGCGTCCTCAACACCAAACACATCAGGTGGCAGGGTTGAGGATGACTAGAACATTTAATGTTATAATCACACCTTGTGAGTATTTTATTATTATAGTTTTGTGATTGTTGGCAGTCCAATTGCCTGATTGCATTTTGTTTTATGGCCTATCTGTTAAAAGTGAATTTGGTAGAAATGTTGTCAGTAGTGTATATATTATAAAACCAAAACTGTTCATGATACTGTACATAATACAATGTTGTTAATATGTACATTTATTTTATAGATCTGTATTTTAACCTGTTTTTCTATATTGTTTATAACACTGTGTGCCTTATGCTTTTACTAAATAAAATGTGCATTAAAGTATTTGTGAAAAGATTTGTTATTTCATTTGACACTTTCATTTATTAATTTGTTTTTGCAACAAGTTGTATTCAATGTTTTATACTAAATAAACAAGCATTTTCATTGTTACAAAATATACATTGAACACATTTAACACTCAGGCATTGTCCTCTATTCCAACCATCCTGTTCTGCCAGGAGAGAGCTCCTACGCCACTGTAGTACTCAGTCAGGTACTCTCTAACTTTTTTGCCCTCTTCTGTTCCTGTGTTGCCTGATTGCCTCTGGATTCCATGAAGAGGGATTTCCTGATCTTGCTCCCTCCACTCTGATGGTTGTAGTACATGTGTAGTTGGGTCCTCTCTGTCTGCTGCTTGTTGCATTCTGGCAGGATTCTTGTCAGCCAACAAGTTGTGCAGGGTACAAGCTGCCAAGACGATCTTGGTGACAGTCTCAGGTCTCTGCATCATGCAAGTGTGGAGACACCTGAACCTGAAACCATAGTATAGTTTATTATTAGATTTTTTTTTTTAAAGTATCAATTGAAATTTGAAGTCACATTAGAGTAAAACAATTGCAAAGTTAGGCCCCGTGTCCAGCTAATGACTTCTTCCGACCGTTTTCGGGCGTTTTTAAAAAGAGGAGAGAACGCTGTGAGCAGGGGAGAAAAAAAGCTGGTCGGCATCTATAATACATTAATACAGCGCATTTCTCGCACTCAAAGCGCTTTACATAGCTTAAGGGCCTGTGTCCAAGTTGTGTTTATTTTTTTTTTTTATCGGGTGGAACCAACACTGTTCACAATGTGTGTGTGCAATGGGAGACATAACGCTTTGGGTGGAGAGAAAAAAGAGGTTATTTTACGCACACCACAGCCGCATCAGAGTTCGGACTATTTGCGCTACTGTTCATTTGCAATGAAGAAAAGTGTTTAATTCAATGCGTTTTTATTTGTGTATATTATTTTAAGAGAGAGAGAGAGAGACGGTAGACTATAGGCCTACAGCTGTTTATAGGCCTAAACAGGCATACAAGTGTCATATAAGTATGCGATTAATTTAGATTAGGCCTAATTCATCACAGAGCCTGTAATTAATTAGATAATTTTTTTAAATCGCTTGACAGCCCTACTAAAAAGAAAATAAACGTTTCTGCTTTTTTCAACTGGAAAAGCGCGAGGCGGCTGCACAAAAAGGGAAAAAAACGCATTGAAAGGTGGAAAAAGGCGTTAGATGGACACGGGGCCTTACAAACTTTTCATGAAGTGCAAAAACATATATTTCTATATAGCCTACCTGTTGGCCAGGATGCCAAACGCGTTCTCCACAATCCTCCGGGCCCTGGACAACCTGTAATTAAAGATGCGCTCGGCTGCTGTCATCTCTCGCTTGGAGTGCGGCTTCATCATCCAGCTCCTTAGGGCAAATGCGTCATCGCCGACGATGAAGTAGGGGACATTAGTGTCCCCACCTGGCAGTGGTTCACTCTTCGATAGACCGGCTTTGTCCTGCTCCAAGGCATGATAAAGTCCACACTCCCTAAAGATACCAGCGTCAGAGTCTGCACCATAGGAACCCACATCGATATACATGAACTTGTAATCGGCATCCACCAGGGCCAGCATGATGACCGAATAAAAGCCTTTGTAGTTATAGTATCGGCTGCCAGAACGAGGTGGAGCTTGTATCCTCACATGCTTGCCATCTATGCAGCCACAGCAGTGATGGAAGTTCCACTTCTCCGAGAAGGCCTTGGCCACACCCTTCCACTGCTCTTCTGATGTGGGACACTTGAAGGCTGTCTGTTGGTAGTGGCTGTAGATGGCTTGGCACACCTCTACCACAACACTGACGATGGTGTTGGGGGCCACCCGGAACCCATAGGCCAGCGACTTATAAGAGTTGCCAGTAGCGAGGTATCTCAAAGTGATCGCTAACTTTATTCCCGGAGAAAGAGGCTTGCGGCAGTTAGTCGTTTTCTTCTGAAGCCTAGGGGTCAGATCTTCCACCATCTGATTGAACATATCAGGATCCATCCTTACAAAGTTCTTAAAGGCCTTGACATCCCCTGCTCTGAGATGTTTCATCAACTTCTCGTAAATGCCATACTTGGGTCTCTTTAGCAGCCATTCTCTTACCCACACACTCTTCCTTTTTTTCCTTCTTCTGTCTCTCCTGGCCCTGGTTTTGGCATTAACCTTCTTGATGGCAGCAGCAGCAAGGAGACATGCCGCAGCCTTTAACAAAATCACCTGGTCCTCATCAAGATCAATATCCTCATCGATATTCATTTTTTGATGAAAACTCACTGCTGGATTGCGGAGAGCGTTCCGGACTGCGAGGATGTGCGCGAGGGTTTGGCGAGTGTTTGGCGACATATGAAACTAAATTGCGACTGCTTTGAGACAAAAATGAGACTGACATTCCGTTCGTGCGACACTCGCCAGACGTTCGTGAGACATAAATGCGAGCTCCCGGCAAGGACATTCGCAAACGTGTCGTAAGTAGCAACTCAGTGAGACTGCAAGTGAAAATTGTCGCAAATTGGCATATTTTATCGCAATTTTGTGTCTCCAACTTGTCGCAGACAGTCGCAGCCCAGTGAGATAGGGCCTTTAGTCTTTATTTCTCACCCTAAAATA
This sequence comes from Ammodytes dubius, assembly GCA_026122265.1. Lineage (NCBI taxonomy): Eukaryota > Metazoa > Chordata > Actinopteri > Uranoscopiformes > Ammodytidae > Ammodytes > Ammodytes dubius. The sequence continues at coordinate 72,765 of JAOPFK010000150.1, read as the reverse complement.
AAATTCCACCACATTTATATTTGACCTGAAACACTCTTTACATTCATATAGGCTACGCATGTGAGAGTAAAGTGTAGCATTGAATAAAACCATGCTTTTTTGACTGCATAATTTATTTGTTGTTAAACATTTTCTAACTGCATATTCTTAATTTTACCAGCTCAGTCTGTAGTGGAGAAAACGGGTGTTTGATCCACTGTTTAATTATCCTTTTAGTTTACATGCACAGCAGCAAACAAAACCAGGGAAAAGAACAATAGTCTGCTAAAGCATGTATTCCACTTGTCATGATAACGTTAATCTGCCATTACGACCGGCGAACCGCGGCAGTTAATTAGCGTGCATAAATTATAATGCACTGCAAGGGTGGTCAAAAATAAGAAAAGTCATGCGCTCCAGCTGACTGACGTCACCGCCGCTATTACTACCCCTCATCGGCTTTAACAGTAACACAAATCTTACTAAAAATGTAAGGAAATAATATCACTGTCCCTTATTAACTTGTGGGCATTTTCTTCATCTGCTTCGTTTTATCTTTTATCCACGCCTTGAAAATACACTAATGGTAGACAAGTGGCATAATCAAATCAACAAGTGTAAAACAACATGTTCGTTCCGATATTGTTGGCTACCCTCCGGTTCCGTCATTTAGGGCTATGCATAAAAATAATCAATCAAATGTCTGTTTGAGGTAAGAGTACGTTTCATCTATAATTCGGGAAACAAACTCCATGGAACTCTCATGTGTAAATTGGCTCTTCCATCCCGGACATAATTGATTGGCGGACACCTGTGTCAAACGTAGGGCTGAGCCAACATTCATGCAGACTCGGTGATCGAGGGCTTTATAACCCACTTACACTCGAGGCTCGATGGTTTGGGACGACACTCAATATGGCGGGCCCTCCCCGCGAACGCGCAAACGGAGGGATAGTGGATAGGGATAGGGTGTAGGGGGTGGATCTAGATTGGGCCTCTGTGTTCCCACAAAATCCACTTCCTGAAACAGGCCCCAGGAAAAGGAGCTTCATAAACAAACTTGCATAAGAGACGTTTTTTTTCATTCTACTTACAGGATTTTCTTGGGTCACGTATAAAATGTATTCATTATTTATAATAAATTACATAAAAAATACAACATTAAAATAATAGGCAAGGATGATAGTTTGATACAATTTTTTAATTCCATATCACTCAATTTATAAAGCCTATACAAAGATGAACAGAAAGTGTTAAATAAACATTGCTATAAATGTCATAACAGGTCATCTATAGTTCTAAATATAGCCTAGCTCTACTATGATCATAAAAGCCTTACAGTTAAGGCAATACCTTTTTTTTAAAAAAGATCTCACTCCAAATGAGTAAAGATTGTTTGTGATTTACTCTTAGTGAATTGAGTGCTTCTACCTTTTCTTAGGTTTAGGAGCTAGTTTCAGCACTAAATGCTTTGTGAAAGACTCTTATCCCAAAAATTAAGGACATAAGTAGTCAGGAGTCATCTTGCCAGGGTTTTCTGATGTTTTCCTGGAACTGCCTTTTAATGTTAGTAATGAGCCACATTTCACTGAAAGCATTGATAACACTGATACGTCTTTGTATTTTGCTCTTTTCAAAGTTTATCCATTGGTGTCTTCATGCCACATTATTGCCAATTTTAACACCTGGCCAGGGACTGCGGATGAAAACTAGCCTTCTGGCTTAATCTGGCATAGGGAAGAACGGGGGAATCTGAGGCATCGGGTAATGTGAGCCACCCCCTGTATCTAGGCAACGGAAAACATTTGTGGTCATGTGAGATATATGTTTTCAAGCCCCTCTCATTTCCCCATGGCCCTGAAAGAGAGGACCTCATGGTGCTGTGGTAAGCATGTTTTTTTCACCAAAATAGGTATTTTGCATGTAAAAGTAAATTTTCTTGCTGTCAACTTAATCAACTGTTGTGCCAAAGCAAATGTATTCACGTAGAAAAACTTCTATCATACGTGTTGATGAACTACCAACAAATGAAACCATGTGATGCTGATAACTGAAGATTAGCCTGAAATGCTAAGAGAGGTAGTTTTTTCTCAAATTGTGGTGGTGGGGGAAAGTGAGCCAAATGCTGTGGGGGAAAGTGAGCCACTGTCTCACTTTCCCCCACCATGAGGCACAAGTTAAGTTTAGTCTTAAACATATTTGAATGTAATATTACATAATATATGTTTTATTTTAATGTCATACACATTGTAGAAAAGCCATCATGCCAAGGAAATACACCAGGAAGACGACCTGGGGCAACCACACGAAAAGAGCACCTTCTGATCTTTCCCTGTAACCTTCAGGGCTGGAATGTAGAGTAGGCCTAGTTGTAGAGTATGACAGGCTGATGTTATAATCCAGTTGGGTCTTCTCCTGTGTTCTGAGTCCCAGGCTGTTCTCGCTGGTTCTGATTTTCCTATGCTTTGACACTCAGACACCAGCTGGCTCTAAGGGTCCTGTGTTCTGACCCCCAGACTGTGTTCTAATCGTGCCTGCCGCTGTCATTGGTGTGCCCTGGGCTGGGGGTGGCCGGGGGGGTGGTGGTGTCGGGGTGCGTGCTCAGGCGTCTGCAGTGGCGCCGTGCTATTGCCTGACTGGACCGTTGGGTGGGGTGGAAATGGGGCATCGGGTGCAGATTGTGTAATTGTTGCACTGGTAGGTAGGTACTGCGATGTTTTTAATCGTTTGACGCGGGCGGATAGAAGCAATCTATGCAATTTGCGTTTTAACTGTTTTTAAACTGTTTTAATCATATATCCCTGCCTGGCAGTCCGCTCTGTGGCGTCGCTGTTGGCGTCTGTGTTTCGCTGCCCGGCGTCGGTGCTCCTCCGGCCGGTCCTAGCTCTGGGTGTGCCGATGGCGGCGGCGGATGCGTCGCGCCCTTTGTGCTTGGCGCCTCTGGCCTTGCCTCGTGGGCTGGGCGTGGCCGGTCCGGCGGGCCCGAGTGGGGCTGTACGGGCCGTCTCTCCGGGGGATTCGGCAGTGGTTGCTCCTCGTGGCAGGGGTGCATTTGGCTATTTCCCTATTCTATACTCTATTCTCTATCTATGGCCCCGGTCCTCCTCGGGACTAGTGCCGCACTGGGGCGTGCTCTCTGGGGGCGGGGTGCTGGTGGGCAGGTTCTGGGTCTGGGGGGCTGGCCCCGATTGTGTGTCGGTGGGGAACGGTAGAGTGTAATCAATGTAATTTTAATGTTAATTGTGTTCATATTGTTTAAACATTGTTATAGCGTTATTATTAACAGCCTGAGGAGCTGCCTCGGTCTCGGTTTGTCTGGGCCTGAGTACCGGCTGTCCTCCCACTAAAAATTGTCCTGCCGACGCTAATTGCATAACTGATACCATTTCTCTGACATTTGTTCTCTTCTGTCTATTGATTGGTTGAGCGTTGCCCCGGGGGTTCTCTCCCTCCGTCTACCAAGCACTCTCCATGCTACTCGACTGACTCCGAGTTCTATGTGGAATCAGCTGTCCTAGGAACGGATGCTCCCCGCCTGCTATTGCTTCACATCAGGATAGTACTCTTTCTACTCGCTTGCTTGTACAATCTTTAAATTAATTTTTGCTTTGCTCACTGGTTGCCTGTTTGTCCTCTTCCAGTTTTCCCTGGTCGTGACGAGACGGTGTGGATCTGGTCCCCCTCCGGTTTCATCTGAGAATGGACCATCAACGCGAATGATGTGCAGTGGTCAAGGGCGCCACCTGGAGACGTGGGATGTAATCCCGGCGATGGAAACCTTAGTTTTCCTTGGTGGAGACGAGACGGTGTGGATCCTCTGGCAGCATCTGAAGTCTTCCTGCATCCACACTATTCGCACTTTACTTAGTATTACCATGTAATCACCTGGTCAATGATCAAATTCTTTCGTGATTTTCTCTACTATGACATCTATTGCAGCATGTCCGTCCTGGGAGAGGGATCCCTTACTCTGTCGACTCCCCCTGAGATTTCTTCAATTTTTTTTATTCCCAGTAAAGGGTTTTTACTGGGAGTTTTTTCTCAGCCGAGCTAAGGGTCTAAGGGCAGGGTGTCATATTGTATCATATATCATATTGTATGAAATGTAAAGCCCACGAGACAAATTTATTTGTGATTTTGGGCTATACAAATAAAACTGATTTGATTTGATTTGAATCTAACTGGTTCTATCTTTAATTTGAATCTTATTAAAACCTTTTGAATTATAATATGTTGTATTTGATTTTGTTCAGAGTTACTTTCAAGTGTTTAGAAAATTTGCTTTGCTTAATTGACCAAACCCCATCATTCTTTTACTAGTCCGACATTAGTTCTGGAATGTGTGGCTAGCTTTCAGGATTCTTCATGTTACAATATGTGTTGTTATGGTAGTTTCAGAGTGGATCAGTTTACCCCACAGCTGGGGTAAAGTGAGCCACATGACAACTTTTTTTAAAACAATCATATTTTCACTGCCATTTGTCTTGAAAAAATTCTGCTAATGCCCATTTCTAGGAAACATCCTGAATTAATGGGAAATGTGTAAATTTGAGTGATAAATCATTTTAGCTCGCTTAGAGGGGAGCAAATGTAAAAAGTGGCTCAGATTACCCCGTTCTCCCCTATTTATAAAAATGTTTATGAATATGAAGTGTCCGTGTCAAATAAAATAAATATTAAGTGACACGCCCTTATTTTAAACTTACTCTAAATCAGCAATTTAGGAGCTACTCTTTGGCTTAAGATGTTTTCAGAATACGGCCCCTGATTATGGATCCTGCAATTCAGGTTCCCATCTTACAAGTCACCACAATACAGGCTTTAGGATCCTTCACATGTTGAATTGGGGCTTGAAATATCTAACCATATAAGGATGAAAGAGTTGGATGGAGCAAAATACCACACCAGTTATATATTTGATGCATGTGATAATACAATAATACGGTCCCTACTGGAACAGTTTCAAACTAAATTGACCTGATTTGGACCTTGACAGTTTCAATCTGTTACCACCAGCATGAAGAAACATGTACTGAGACTGTTCCAGACTTCAAGTTGAAATAATTATTTTAAAAATATTTTCAAAAATGGGAGTAACGGAATTCGAGGAAGACACTCATTTGCTGATGTTGTGTTTTCCTGGAACTGCCCCCAATGTTAGTAGAGAGAAACATTTCACTGATTTATTGGTATTTTGTGTTGTTCAAAGTGTGTCCATTAGTGTCTTCCTGCCAAATTATTGTTCTTTGGTTGATGCATGAAAACGCTTTAGGCGAAACTGCCTACGGTGTACGTAAAGCTTGTAATTGGGCAAAAACATTGCAGTTTTTCTAGTGTAGCGTATTTTGAACTGTTAGCTGTTAGAACTTCATATCCTTGGAAGAAAGTGTGTCATGGTCATGGTGGGTGTGACCCGGTTGCCTCTCTTGGTTTTTCCATTCTTGCTGAGGCCAATGTACATGCCAGGGTTGGCAGTTGATTCATAGGCATTATAGTTGTTGGCCAGGAGATTCTCCTTGAACTTGCATTCATCATTGTATTGGCCCTGAAGAGAGTAAAAGGAAAATAAAGACAGAGGGTAATTGTCAAGTTAGCCATTCATTACTATTCATTATTTTTATTTATCAGATGTGTGTGTCCTTCCCCCCATTTGTTTGTGCCCTGCAGGCTTTTGGTTGGCTCTAAATTAAGATCACTTGGTCCAGTGAGGATTAAGGTTTGTTTTACATTTCTTACGGAGGATGAGAAATGTAACAAAACAGAATAGAATATAAAGAAGACAAACAAGGAAAAATGTAACCTTTTATTTTAAGGAAGAATCACTAAAGAATGGTATTTAAGTTAGATTGTCTATCTTGAATATATGCCGATAATATGCCTTATAATAAGTGTAGGGACATGTCCAGCAGGGGTTGTAGCTGATTAAGTAGTCTGTACACTGACCATGGTCTCTGCCACACACCACTGTGTGCCACCACCAGGGGGCGCTGGAGCTCGTGGTACAGATCAGACAGTGACTGCTCCTCAATATAATCTCTGGTCCCACTTTCTCTTAATCTCTGTACATGACATAATTAAAATATATTTTTATCTTTGATTATGATCACTAGTACCACTAGCTCCAGCGCCCCCTGGTGGTAATGACCAGTGGTCCCTGTGTTAGGTACCACGGTTTCTCACTGGTCTGTATCACTAGATTTTGCGCTCCTAGTGGTAATGACCAGTGTAGTAATGGGTGTGACTATGGTCAGTGGACAGACCGCTGTTGGATACCTTGTTCACATATAATTTAAGTGGGCTACATTACATGGATGGACAACAGGGGGCACTGTGTTTAAGATATAGGACTACCTGTTACCAGTTACCAGTACCTATATTATTTTACAGGTTAACTTGGGTCATGGTGGCAACGTCATAAACACAGACAGTAAAACACTGGAAATAGCCCCACTATAACTATAATATATAAAAACATGAGCATGCCATCATTTTCACAAGGATCCACGTCAACATTAAAACTCCCACAATCCTTTGCTCTCACACCAGCATATTTACAAGAGCAACTGCTTCCTCCAGTCACTACAATTTGATGATTCTGGGCTCAAATCCAGAGGATTTCCTTGTTGCTGAATCAAATGTCAAAGTACATTCTGATTTACGGCACATGGAGATCAATTTTTTTTTTTTACCAGAGATGACCTTCACCTTAGTGGGTTCAATAGCATCAATTACATTTGTAATTTTGGAGTTGAAGTTACCTACAAGCTCATTAACTGAGATACAGGGGAGGAGTGGAGTCAAAGAAAATGCCTGAATACATTTTTCACTGGTGTTTTCAGTAATATACGGTTTTTTGATTACCTTTGTTTGATAATTTATGTGTACAGTGATTGTACTCTCAAAACACAAACAGGAATGGTCGGAGAGACTAACATAAGTCACTGAAACTTTTGTAATGTCCAGGCCCTTGGAAATGATTAAGTCCAGGGTGTGGCCTTTTTATGTGTAGGCTGGTTCACATGCTTAGAAAGTCCAGGACATAACACAGATCTTTAGCACTTCTGTCCTCGGGTTTGTCAACATGTATATTAAAGTCTCCAACAATTAATAAACAGTCAAACTCAATACAGATTACAGACAGCGGTTCAGCAAGGTCATCAAAAAAGCTCACACAGTATTTAGGTGGCCTGTACATATTAATAAAAATAGCTTGAGAGGCTGAATTAAACTGGAGAGCCACATATTCAAATGAAACAAATCTGATTCACTCGATCTGCGGTACGGTCGTCAAGTTGACTGGACAGCTGGGCTGCTCCGCTGGGGTGGGTGCGCCCCACTGAGCTACGTGTTCGCTGGCTGCCGCTGCCCTGCGAGCAAGGTGTTCACCGGCAAGCTCTGGAGGAAGGACAGTCGATGTCGCTCGGTGACCGATCGTGTTGACTTGACAGCTGGGGTGCGCAGACGGGTCAGGGAGCACACCGAGATCGTGGATTCGAGGAGGAGGTGTAGTAGGAGCCGTTCAGTGGAGGGAAATCCTGCGTATCCAAGGTGATGAACCGCTTAGAGAGCTGTAGTTCATGAGGAGGCAAATGTTGCTGGGGTGTCACCTCCGTGCGATTTCTCCAAACCACGGACCATGGCTCTTGGTTGAGAGTGGAGCTGTGTATCCTTGGATTGGGTGTAAAGTTGATTTTACTCGGTATCCGGGGTTTAGCCCCCTGTCGTAACCAGCCATCGTCCACTCGAGATTGTTCGACTGGAACGGTGGAGTCCAGCTCCGCTTCAACTGTGGCTGTTTGAGCTGCACCAAACGTGACCAGGGAATCCATGTGCAGTTCTCCATCCCTGAGCTGGTAAAGGTTGGAGATGCGTCCTTCCACTGTGGAGATAGTTTGGGATAGGTGAAGGCAGCGATCATGTACCACTAGCCTGAGCGCCCCTAGTGGTAATGACCAGAGGTCCTTAGTGGTACCAGTAGCCCCAGCTCCCCCTGGTGGAGGCACACAGTGGATCCAAGTACATCTCGCTGCGAACTGTGGAAAGGCGGGGCTTGATGTCAAGCCCCACCCACATCCAAGTCAGCCATCTTGCATTTGCCTACACCACTCCCAATTCAGCTACGCTCTCGAATCTTACAAGAGTGTCTAGTTGCAGACCCATGCAGGGCTCCAGACTAACTTTTTCATTGGGTGCACCGGTGCGCCTAACTTTTTCATCTAGGTGCACCAGCATATATTTTGGGTGCACCAAATTAGTGCTGCACGTTTTGGAGAAATTGTGCGATTGCGATTATAGTGGCTAATATTGCGATTTGCGATGCAATATAATAAATAAATGGTATTATGATTCTTGGTTTTCAAGGAAAATTTGCGATTATTGATAGTTTTGAAACTTGATCTCAATTTAAAACACATATTATATTATTTAACACATATTAAGAATCATTGAAAATATATAGAAAATAAAGCTTGTACTAGGCTAGCAGCCTACACTAGGGGTGTGAATGTTTACAAAAATGTCTAAATGGTTACAGTCTGCAATTTTTTTGTGTACACATTTAACCATAATATGGGGGGGTCAACGGCACTTTTTTTGCAGAGGCTGTTGGAGTGACAGTGTGCAGTGAGAAAGACAAGCAGACAGACAGACAGAGAGAGGCAGTCATTTCATGATTTAGCTTTTTGACTTAAGTGATCATAACTGCCTAGTGATCAGACTGACTCCCGCTGTCGGGGCCGTTGGGCTCGCGAGCCGATCAGCTGTTTGAGACGGAGATGAAAACAAAAGTGAAACTGAAGGTGGAGCGTGCAGTTAAATATTTAAATCAATAAATATTGTAACCAAACACAATAATGTGTTGTGTTATTTGCTTTAGTACAGTAAATCACATCGCCCTCCACTCCTGGAGATAGCCTATAATCATTTCCCAAAGTAAAAAAAAAAAAAAAAATCTAACCCTAGTGGGAGGAGCGGAGATTTTTTTTTCTTTTCTTTTTTGAGAAGTGGAGAAGTGGGAGGATCAATCATTTGTTTCTTCTGTTTCCATGGTGAATCATGTTATCAGCGATCCATTGACGATGGCTTTTACGCACATGCTCCACCCAGAGTGAACACGCTCAGAGTTGATTAACCCAACACTGATCCACTGTTCTGAAACCGAAAACCCAGAGTTGCTTGTCAACCCTGCGCTCTGAGTTGACCAACTCAGAGCACAGGATTTAACTCAGAGTAGGTAAAACCAGCTACCTGAAACAGGCCTCAGCACACAGATCCAACAACAACAACAACAACAACAACACAAACCTTCAAATTCTACTGACACATGAAAACACTGACACTCTGACACCATATTCATATTCAATATCAATTTCAATCGATAGCAAAACAGAATAGCATTATTTCACTCACCAAAACGCTTAGGCTATTTGAAGAGGAAGGCACCCGTCAATATGGACAGCGATGTTCACCCGTCCCAGCATAGACCCAATTCCACAGCATGATCCAGGTGACTATTGCTGCTCTCATCTTATCCTCTCAGAAAGATATTTTAAATCCTTGTGTCCCGTCCTCGACCAAATACCTTCTCCACCAAACAGCAAACAAGGAAAGCAGAAGAGTGACTTCTTAAGGCCTGGACACACCGGCCCGATAGTCGCCGTCGTAGAGTCGGGAGGGGTCGGGGACACAAATCTGTTTGGTGTGTGCCGTGAAGTCGGTCGTCGTTTATGTCGTCGGGCTTCTTTTGAGCCGATTGTTGTTCAATCGGCGGCGGACCGTCTTTCAGTTTGAGCAATTTGATTTGTGGAGGGCTAGCGAATCAGTGAAGCCCGGAAGTGAGGCGGGTAGCACAAACAGCTAAGAACAGTTAGCCATCGTTTTAATGTGTTTGTTTGTTTCGTTCAGCGAGTACTCACATGCATCAACCCTTGTTGACTGCTTGACACCATGCTCGACACTCTCTGCTAAAAATTGTGCTCTTTATGGTCCATAAATATAAATACGTATTTATATCTATGTGTATGGTCTAGAGAGCCGTCCCATCATTTCCGGCTTCCGTATTTTTTCGGGCCACAATACAGATTAGCGCCGCTAATTATGGAGACATTACGTCCCGCGCAAGCAACAGAGCGTACGGAAAGTCAGCAGTCAGTTTGGTGTGTTCTCTGGCCGCGACGGGAAGACTGGAGCTTCCTGAAACGGCCGACTCCATTTTTTGCGTAGTCGGAACAAGTCGGACTGGTGTGTCCTGGCCTTTATGATCGCTAGCTGTCAGCCATTTCCCTTAGCATAGGCTAATACTCCACATTATATCCACAGTTCGCTTTTGCCAGCGGTTTTGCTAGTGCTGAAATCCGGTGGATGGTGGGCACCAAGGCGTTTAACCTCCAATTTCTCTTCCAGACTAAGCGTTTCAAGTCTGTGATCCAATAGATGATATACTTCATTCATGTTGACTCGTTTTCGTTTGTGTAGGCTACATTTGATTTTGTTAGCAAGGTCTCTTCTTGCTACTGGACTTTTCGCGCTAAACTATAGAACAGCGATGGCACCACACACGACAGCGAATGAACTGTGAACAATGAAATGACACTGTCGTTGTCATGATCCCGCTTGGGCCCCTTGGCCTGGTGTGTGTTTTCCCTATTACCTTTGTCCATGTGCTGGTTTAATTGCAGGGTTGGAGACAGGTGTGCTGGAGTCAATCACCAGCATTCACAGCTGCCATCAATCATCATCAACTGCTCTTCATATACCCGGCCCTTCCTTCCAGACACTGCCAGATTGTAGCTTCTGTTCTCATACAGTCAGTTCTCTCTCTAGCTCACCTGTTTCCAGCTCTGTTTTTTGCACTTTCTCCTGGTTAACCCCTGTTTCTCTGCCACAGTTCTCCCGGCCTGACTCCAGCCACCAGCTCCAGCCCTAGCTCTCCAGCACTACTCCTCGGACCCCTACTGCCTGCCTGCTCTAGCCTGCTTCCACTCAGCCCCCTGGACTTGCCCCGTGGCTCTCTCCCTGGACCCCCATGCCAGCCAGTTTCCCTCTCCGGATCACGGCCCTAACACCCTACTGGTTTCTCCGCAAATAAATCTTCTTTTACTTACACTGTCTCCGCGCCTGTGTCCTCTAGACCCCAACCGTTAGAGTCGTAGAACGAACCATATATGTCCATCCCGGTGCTGGTGGTCTTCGACCCTCCAGAAGTAAAATAATCTCCGTCCACTTTAACCCTCTGAGGTCTAAGGGTATTTTCTCGGATTTTACATACTTCTATAAATACCTATTTTAAATGTGCAAGAAGATAAATAATACCAAAGTGTTTTATATGGAAATGTTCAGAACCCATTAGCCATTAGTTGAATGAGGTCTATTTATGTCCTAGACCATTGTGTAAATAAATAATTGGCTTGAATGCTGAAAAATGCATTGAGATTTTTGAAAAACCTGGAGATTTGTGTGAAATAATAACCTTTAGTCATCCTGAGGGGTTGTTTTGGCTCTTGAAATTGCTTCTCCCAAGCCTTAGCTTCATAAATGCAGTGGAAATTTTCCAAAAAACAGTAGGGAAGTGCACAAAACATGACCAATATGAATTTTGGTCCAAACGCTTTTTGGTAGAAATGTTGCCTCTAACTCTACTTTCACAAAGCATGAGGAATTTAGACTGAATGAAGACTTTGTACCACATATAAAGACTCATGGGATGTATACTAATAAAAAAGGGAGCATCACAAAAAAAAATTCAAACAAACAGTTTACTATATATAACAACACGCAGGAAAAACAATAATTACAAACTATTTACACACTATGTACAGTATACACTATTTACAAGCTAAATGTCAATGCCATGCCACTTTGCAAAACAGTTCCTGTCCACTTGCAGGCAGAGGGCAACATTGCAGCTGGGTGTGTGGGTGCTGGTGGTATTCGAGGTGAGGGTGGCGCTCGGGTTGGTACCTGGGGAATTTGGGCACGGGACCTATTTGATGCGGGTGATGGGGTAGCTGGAGGCCTTATACCTTTGCTCCTTTTGGACATGGACCTTGTGCTGGGCAGGGAAGAAGGTGTTGACACAGGTGGTGCTGATGCTGCAGGAGTGGAAGGTGCTGGGCTGGGCTCAGGCAACTCTTAGTCCTGTCTGTAAAAAAAAGGACAAGAAAGACTGAGTTTTCTTCTTTATAACTGAAAACCCCAACTGCTGTTTACCTTCTTCCCTCCCCAACACAGTTAGCACCTTCTAATGTGTGGGGGTAGGGACACACAGTTCTTAGCATCTTAGATGTGTATGTAAGGGGAGAAGAGACAACTGATTTCCAACTGTCCTTTATTTTTATCTTCATTGTACAAAGCAACAACAAGTGACCCTTGTTACATTATAATACTAATAGAAATGTGTACACTCTCTCAAATTTCACAAATTGTGTGCAAACAATAGTTGATGCAAAACTGTTTCCAAACTAGATTATTTTACTATGACACAAGGGAAAGACTTCTACACTGAATAAAAAACTATATTTGACATGCCACATTATCGTTTTTTATTTCTTTGTTTATTATTAGATAAGTGTAGGCTAAGAAACTCTCTGAAACGTCGCAATGTTGTGCTAGAAGTCAAGCCTTGGAAATAAGAACCATTACGCGACAACTGACTATTGCGCACAGTAAACGCAAGTTTCAGATTACAAGAGATTTTGTAAATTCTCTTACCTGTCTTCAAACGGGTCGATGTGATCTTCATAACCACATTCGTCGCCTGAATCAAATCCTTCGATGTCAGAATGGCCATCTTCTTCATGGCTGGCTACTTCTGCAAATCTCTGCAACAGCAGCGTCTGTTTACAACTTTCTTGTCGCCATTGTTTCCACTGAAAGATTCCTGTTCCCTTCAGTAAAAAAAACCCAGGTACTACGGTAATAAGGTATGTCCTTAGTGTTTTACTTAGTGCTGATAGGTGGGTTTCGTTTCAGAAACATTGCTAGACAAGCACATCCAACCAATTGCGCAACGAGACAAGCAGGTCCAACCAATAGCACATGGAGTGACGCACAATGTGCTGGAGAAGGAGGCTCACTTCTCGCGTTGTTTTCTAAGGCTGTAGTGGACGGAGAGTATCGCGAGAACATACCCCGGAAACAGGAGAATCTCTAGTTTCAGACGATGTTTTCATTTAATTTCTCAGCCGTTTATTCACAGAGATATTAATAAAAATATGCGCGCACGCGCGCAATCACGCGGGGCCGCGTGAGGCGACCTCAGAGGGTTAATAGAGAAATACTCTGAGCATGCGCATTTCAAATTTTCAAGTCCAATACACATTACATTAGGCTGGAGGGGCAAGATCCACTCTAGCCCCTCTCGGCACAAATGGCTCACACGGCTGCCGTAGTCTCAGACGAACGTAACCAATAACTTTCAGCAGTGAGTCATTTAGTAAAGTAAGGCATTAGGCTACTTTAAGAAAAGTAACCAGTAATTTGTAATGCATTACTTTTATGTGTAACTACTGTGTTGCCCTTTAATGGTTGATTTTATTTTGAAAGATTGCAGAGTTGGTACTTCCTGTTAGAACCACAGAAGAAGTAAACAGGAAGTGATGTTTAGTTCATTAGTTGAAAATCGGACATGTTGCAGTATCAGAGCATGCTGAGACAATCCACTGCCATCCTTCTGTGTATCTTCCTTTAGATGGCACCATCTGTAAGTTTTACATTATTTAAGTGTTTTATGTTGGTGTCAGATGATTATTTTGAGGAATTACATTTTTGTTTACACGTTAATTTTTGGTAACATGTGACATGCCTGTTGAATGTATTATGCCATACTATATTGCTAGCTACTTAAAGTTAATTGCTATTTCTTGTATGTTTACTTACCTGTTTACCTATAAGTAACTTTATGAGTGATGTATTCTTTTGTCTGTATTTACAGTTTCACACTTTGCCATATTAACCCTTTAGGCGCCAAAGTCGCAAAATTGCGACATGACGCTTTACTGACTCAAACAGCTGTTTTCTCTAAATCGAGTGTTATATTTTGTTCAAACTCCCCTCCACTAGTTGGCAGACATCCCATACCTAGACCTTAGCTCAGAAAAACGTCATGCTTCAATGCAAAATATTCGAGGAAAACCGTAAATCCCATCCCAAAAAAAAGAAAAAAAAAAGAAAAATCCCATCCAAACTTTACTTTTTTTTGTCATATCCTCCTAGCGATTTTTTTCTGGTGTTATTGAAAACTTATGTGGTGTTTAGAGACTCTGACGTGATAGCACGTATCACTCTGCAGTTACTGTGCTCAACGAGAAGCGGGTGCTGCCCGTGCTGCCGCGAGTCCCTCCCCGACCAAAAGCACTGACAGGCGGTCAGTCTCAGAGCACTGAGCAGCCCCTCGGAGCAGTCCGAGCCGGCCGTCAGAGCAGAGAGGTGACACACCTCCGCGTCCAGGCTGCAAATGAATCGCGCAGTTGTTGGGTGCGAAATCGGAGATAGTGTACCACTAAGCTATTTATGCTGAAGCTGGATTTAGGAGTTATTGAGAGAATATGGCAAGCAAAAAGTTGACGAGTAGGGAGTTAGTGTTCACTCTTTTTACGGCGCCGGTCACGGTGTGTCCATGCGCAGCAGTGGTGCAGCCATGCGACGCAGCATTATATAAATATATATGAATAAATATATATTCATATTATCATATTATAATCATAATAATAATGAAGAATAGAAGACAAAAGTAAATAAAAATGGGTAAAAAAAATTAAATCATAAAAAACGCCTGTTTACATGAGTTTTGTGGTGTAGTTCTAGTTCTAGTTTACAACTGTTGGCTTACAACAAAGTGGACATCATACCACATGGATGGAGGGGGTGAATCTGATAAAATAAATTAAATTCTCTTTCAAAATATCAGGTATTTCATGGAAATTACATAATCCAACATGGCCGCCGCCATATGATGTCATAATATGCTAATTAGATGGGAGAATTTACTCTCTAGATAAACTTTAGGTCATTCTCAATATTTGTCTCATTGCCACTTTCAATCCAGAGCCTTTTGAAATTTCGGTGTCAAAATCTAGTATTTTTTTAAATAAGACCTGGCGCCTAAAGGGTTAAAGCCTGCCAAATACAACACTGGCCTGTTCCTTGGAGGAAATAGTATGGTTAAGAGTTTAGCTGACTGTTGATCTCAACAAAGGCTCACGGGGAGCACGCTGAGGGAGAACAGAACAACTACCATAGAAAGTATATAAAATGAATGTAGCATCCGGGCTGACCTCAGTTATTTCAAATGCATCCAATCGTCCTCACGTTTGTGCGTCGCCATCTTGTCAGACTTTTACTCCACCTCATTTCATATTAACAAAAAAGGGCATTGATGTGATGTCGGGGGAGGGAGATACCTCCGAGACGAAGTGAGGGCCAGTGGCTAGCTGTCACTCAAGAGGCCGCGCCCCTAATTTTTCGTTTATTTTAACCTCAAATAGAATACAAACTAGCCTGGTACAATCAAATTCACCCCCATCAGTGTTGTCATAAACATACAGACTAGAATGTTTTTTTGTAACAGGCCCTAAAAAGGTTTAATAATGCTGTAAAAACGGCCTATGGGAGGAGAATGAGAAATTGCTCTGTTTCGATACCTGCCCTTAATCACTTCCTTATTGGATGCTGGTAGAACTCGCTGTAGTTGGGGCTTGATAACTACCAACACCGGTCACAAGACAGAACCCTCGCCAAAAAGCAAGATCTTTTAATCTGGAACCCAAACCGGCCTGAGCTACAGAGACCTGTCTGTAATGCAACAAAAGACGTGAAGTGACAGGCATTTGCTTATTTAAAAAAAAAAAGTTTTTACATTGTGGAGGGAGATTAGCCAGCCTGACTATACATTTAAGAAGACAATGTTCCTGCAGACAGCCTCCTGCTGTTCTGGGTCAACCTGCCCCACCCACGATTATAATACAAATGTATATCTCAACCTGTCTGCCTCCCAACCTGTCTCCCCCTCCTCTTCCCCCACCCAGCTTACCTGTCTACCTGTCTCCTACGTCCCCCTCCTTTGCCTGTCTCTCCTACTCAGATCAACCTGACCCCTCCCATGTTAACAATGTATGTATATTATAACTGTCAGCCTGTAAGTCTGTCTCTCCTCCAAACCCACTGTCCCCCCCGGGGAGTAAATGTTCCTTAAATATGTGACGATTTAAGGAAAGGTTGTCACTACTTACCTGTGTTGGAACTAGTGACCACTCCGCGGAGTTTCTTGCTATTGATTGAAATAAAAACCTATTGCATTACAAACGTATCATTGTGCTTTTACCACTACAACATCAAGAACAGTTCCTAGAGAAAGGAAAAAATTGCTTACGGTGGTAGCTATGCCCTGTTATAGATATATGCAATTCATTGAGAAAAGTATAACAAGAAATAGGCACAGTGAGCTGTTTAGATGCAACAGGCATTTGTGCAAATTTACAAAAAAAAAGTGGTTGGAGAACCATTTGCACTCTGTTTGCATGATGCGATCCTCTTGTGGGCACTCAAAGCATGGCATAGATATCCTATCGGTTTGGGAAAGTGCCATCCGGGTGAGGGGCTGTCCTCATTGTGTCACATTATAATAGTATTATAGCTTGATTAAATAAAGGGGAAAAAACTCACTAGCCAAAGGTCAATCTAACTCCACCCCCAACCGAACCACCTACCTCTCAACAGGCAGGACTGCTGTTAGGTGAGCAACTGGATGACTAATTGTTTGATGACTAACTGGTGTTTGGCTTATGGCTAATTTAGCCTAAGTCAGCATTCAAAACAATGTTGACTAGAGTGGTTGCTACCATATACAACATTAAACCTATAGCTTAGGGCCAAATAAAGAACTGCAATTAACTGAGACATGGAGTTTAATCAGACAGAAGCAGCACACACATTTACCATAACTGTATACTAATAGTTATGTTCAAGGAATTTTGTCCTCTGTTCAGGTTTTAAATTATTATATATTCACAGTCTAATCCTATAGTATAGTATAACCTGCAGGTCAGAATTGAGTAGTAGAATATATATAGAATATTAATAACACAAGAAACATAATAATAAGCAGCAGGGGTCAAATGACCACAGGTGTTTAGATTTTTTTTTACATGTGACGCCCCACGTCCAAGATGGCAGCACACGTCTCCTTTTGTCTCTAACTGTGTCTGTTTGTTTTACTAATATGACTGAGTGACTGAGTGTTCTATAAGTCATCTGCGAACATTATCATTCAAACATGTTTCCATTCATGACTTTTTTAAAAGTGAAGTAGTAGCTTATTTCCACGTTATCTCGGGAAGACCTGGATCACCTCTCCTTGGACTATCGGAGCCTGTCGCCTCGCGGAGCTGGGAGGACACGCCGTTGATCTATCTAAAGGGTAGTGCATGGTCCTGCTGCTTTTTGCTGCTGTCCGGGGCTGGCTCCGGCTGTGTTTGGGAACCCCGCTGGTCCAGTTTATTAACTTTGTTCGGAGCAATGTACCGGATTGATTTTCTGTTTACGTATGACGACACGACACGTTCTGCCCTCAGTTGATCGGGTGGTCGGGAAACCACGGAACGGATTCCTGGAGGACTCTCCCTGCACTAATGTGTGGCGTCGTTTATTGAGGTGAAATAGTCTGGCTGCTTTTCTCCTCGTGTTTTTGGGATCTCAACATACAATGTCGCTGCTCGTGGCTGCCCTTTTCCTATTAATTTGGAGCGGCACCAGGGAAAACCCCCACGGGACCAAAAACTCCCATCCAGTCAACTCTACTCCGGTTTTACCATGCCGGGGGACATGCGCTTCTGGCAGTCCACTGGGCATTAGTTTGTCACCGATGACTCTTCTGCCCCCCGCAGCTATGGACCTGGCCCGTCTTGTCAGCCTGATGGCTTTACAAGACAACTTTACTATTCCTTCAAGTTGCCTTCGTGACTTTTTTATATTTTTAAAGATTTAAAAGGATCCTTCAAACAAATCTATAAAGTCTGATTATAGGTGTGTAATTGTTCTGTTGCTGCTGATTTCAGGGAATGTTCAACCTAACCCAGGCCCAGGCTCTGCTGAGTCTGCTGTTAATTTTAACACCCCTGCTGAATTTAAAACAAGGTCTGGACTTGGTTTCATCCATTTAAATGTGCGCAGTATGATTGCAAAGATGGATATGATTCGTATCTGGGCTCATACAACTGATGCTGATGTTATTGTCATATCTGAAACTTGGCTAAACAAATCAGTTTTAAGTTTTAAGATATCAACATTGACGGCTATAATGTGTATAGGACTGACAGACCCAAAAAGGGTGGAGGGGTTGCAGTCTATGTCAAATCTAAGTTTCATGTTAACATCCGTCTCTCTACATCAGTGAGTAAGCAATTTGAACTTCTGGCTCTTGACATGGAAATCTCAAAAGCTCTCCACATCACTGTCGTCGGCTGCTATAGGCCACCTTCAGCTATCAGCTGCACCTTACCATCATTAATGGAACTTTTATCTGGGTTGAAGTTCAATGAAGTTGTCCTTATTGGTGACCAGGGGCCTCATTTATAAAGCTTGCGGCGCACGAAAACCTTGCGTAGACGGGAAGAAATTTGCGGGAAAATGTGCGGTGGCAAACGTTGGTATTTATAAAGACATTATTTGCGGAGAAGTGTGCGTATTCCTACGCCAACCTTCGACCATGCGTAGAGCTACCGCAAGGTTTTCCTGACTCGGAGAATCAGCGACACTCAATGGCAACACCACGAAATAAAGCTCTGTCATCAGAAAAACACAGACAATTGATGTTTGGCACCCAATATATTTAGTCAATAAAATGTATAAGCTTACCTATAGTTGCGAATATATGGCTACTGTTGTCTATGGCATGCAGTTGTGATGTAGGTTGAATTAGTTATCAAGTAGCCTAGGTCTACATGTTTTGGTTTATATTTTATACGTTGAATATTATAGCGCTACTTTATAATAATATCCTATACGTCGGGAGGTGTTTCCGTGAGTGGCCAGCGGGAGAGCAAATTTTAAGAGGTGTGTAAAAAGTAGTTTTGTACAAAGTTAAGCCCAACAGATATTAATTAAAACTGTATATTTTGTTAGATAAAATCATGTTATGAATTTAGCAAATCATTACACGCATATCTCCCATAACAATTCACCCTGGAAGATTAAACTATAATCTGACGTTGGAAATGTGTGGATCTCACGGGAGATAAACAATTATCTCGAATAGACTATAGGCATTATTTCACTTGTCACAACATATTTTATATAAGCTACATATACTACAGGTACGCTAATACGTGATATTGCATACAGCACAAAGTTGGGCGAAACTGCTTTACAAAGTCTATAACGACTGTGCCAATCATGATATGTGATAAGCGCGTGTGTGTGTGTGTGTGTGTGTGTGACAGTTACTGCAGCACATGCACGTCACAGGCTTTCTTCCTTCCCAGTCGCTTTCTTTGCAGCCGGTTACCTCCCTTCTTTCCTCATGTCAGTCAAAATTCCGTGCTTATTAAGAGCGTCATCATATTCAGGAGCTATTTAGCATTCGCCATGTATGGTGGATTGTGGGATGAAATTGGGAGGTGAAGTGGGAGGACACGGGGTGGAGATCGTCTGCGCACAATTCACCGCAGGTGGGTATTTATAAAGGGAAGATTGCGTGCAACTGTGCGCCGCACAGTTTTATAAATCTGAATTTTTTTTTGCGCAGCACATTTCTGTCTTTGTGCGGACGCAATGTTTTAGGATGGTTTCTACGCACACCGTTATAATTGAGGCCCCTGAACTGGAACTGGCTGCTACCAGCATCAGACGATTTTAAAGCTTTTTGTGATTCGTTTAATTTATTTCAGATTGTTGACAGCCCTACTAGACCTAATATGAAATGCCCGGAAAATTCCTCTTTAATTGATCTTATTTTAACCAATGTTCCTCATAAATATTCTGCTGCTTCTGTTTTTGCCAATGACATCAGTGACCACTGTGTCATTGCAAGAAATACAAAAGTTCCTAAAACTAAACCGCGTGTCATCATAAAGCGGGACACGAAGCATTTTGTGGAGCAAGCATTTTTTCATGACCTGTTTCTATTTGACTGGGAGAAAATTAATGTCATTTCTGATGTTGAAAATGCCTGGAAATTCTTTTATGATGGTTTTATTGAAATTGTTAACAAGCACGCTCCTTTTAGGGAGTATAGAATAAAGGGTAGGGATAATGCATGGTTCACGCCAGAGTTATCCAATTTACTCCATGAGCGCAATGTGGCATGGTCTAAGGCCAGGAGTACTGGTCTTGGATCAGACTGGTTGCTCTTTAGGCAGCTGCGAAATGCAAGCACAGTGGCAATTAGAAAAGCCAAAGCTGATCATTTCCTTACTGAAACTTCAAATAACCTAAACAATCCGTTGAAATTCTGGAAAACCATTAAATCAATAACTGGAAATAAAAATGGTATTGAGCTACCTCAATGTATTGTCAAAGACTCTATCCAAATTTATGAAAAGGCTGACATGCTTGACTGTTTTAATGAGCATTTTATTGCCGCTGGTTCACTTTTTAACTCTCAAAACAAAGCTCAAGGCTCCACTGCTTCCTCTGTTTGTAGTTGTTTTTTTGAGGGACAAGCTTTTACTTTTGGCGCTGTTACACATTCAGAGGTGCATAAGGCCCTGAAATGTTTAGACACAAAAAAATCAGCAGGTCCAGACCATCTTGAACCCTACTTTCTAAAGTTAGCTGCTGATTTTATTGCATCACCTTTGACTTATCTTTTTAATTTATCCCTGGAGACAAACGAAATTCCCCTTATTTGGAAATCTGCCTTTGTTCTCCCACTGTTAAAAGGGGGGGACCCCACTGTGCTAAACAACTATAGGCCCATTTCCAAACTGTCTGTTTTGAATAAAGTATTGGAATCCATTGTAAGTCAACAACTGAAGGACTTTATAACAACAAACAGTATTTTATCTGAATTTCAATCTGGTTTTAGGAAACAACAGCTGCTTTAAAAGTGGTAAATGATTTTATTGAATTTTTAGACAACAAGCAACATTGTGCAGCCCTTTTTATTGACCTATCAAAGGCTTTCGATACTGTGGATCATGCCTTATTATTAGAAAGACTCTGCAGCATCGGTTTGTCTGATCAAGCTGTCGGTTGGTTTAAAAACTATCTATCAGACAGATCTCAGTGTGTGCGAGCAGAAGGTATTACTTCTAGCTCTCTTAATGTATCCAAGGGTGTGCCACAGGGATCGGTTCTAGGACCTTTATTATTTACTATTTACATTAATTGTCTGGATTGTAAAGCCCCAAACACAAATTTTCACTTTTATGCCGATGACACTGTGATATATTGCTCTGCGTCTACCCCAAATCAGGCTCTCTGTCAGCTCCAAATTGCATTTAACACCGTACAACGTAACCTGTGTGATTTAAAACTTGTTTTAAATGCTGAAAAGACAAAGCTCATGCTGTTCACAAAAGCTAAATCAAAGCCCTCGGACCTCCCTCCTATCACCACTTTGCAGGGCTCTGTCATTGAATCTGTGTCTCAATATAAATATCTGGGAATTATAATTGATGATGCTCTCTCTTTTAAACCTCATATCCAGCAGCTTTTGAAAAAACTAAAGATAAAATTAGGTTTTTACTTTAGAAACAAATCTTGTTTTTCTTTTGAAGCCAAAAAAAGACTTGTTGCTGCAACCTTTTTATCTGTGTTGGATTATGGCGATGTTTTATATATGAATGCATCTTCAAAGTGCCTACAGTCTTTGGACACGGTCTACCATGGAGCACTGAGATTTGTTACTAATTTTAAAACCCTCACGCACCACTGCTCTTTGTATGCTCGAGTTGGATGGTTTGCCCTGTCCACCCGCAGACTCCATCATTGGCATATCCTAATTTATAAAACCATCCTTGGTGTTCTTCCTACATACCTGCAGAAGTATGTCATTCAGAAAAGCACAGGAAAGTATCAGCTCCGCTCTGAGGACTTGTTTTTACTGACTGTGCCTAGAGTCCGTACTGAACTGGGGAAAAGGGCATTTAGTCATGCTGCTCCTTTTTCATGGAACCAGCTGCAAAATGCGCTAAAACTTAAGGAGCTGGTTTCTCTAAACATGTTCAAGTCCTTACTTAATGATGTTGAAGCTGGCTCTTCTGTCTGTACATGCTTTGTTTGATGATGTTCTGACTGTGACTCTATTTTTATGTTCTCTGTTGTTTTTAAATGATTGTCTGTAACTAACTGTGCTGCTGCCTGTCTTGGCCAGGACTCTTTTGTAAAAGAGATTTGTAATCTCAATAAGACTTTCCTGGTTAAATAAAGGTTAAATAAAATAAAAAAGATTACAAGTTATCACCACAAAACAATGGAAATCAGACTACGTGAATAGCTAGTATATGGCTGGACTACATCAGGTGATGTAAAACGTTAATATTAGTGCTGTCAAGCGATTAAAATATTTAATCGCGAGTTAACTATCAATGTCATAGTTAACTCGCGATTAATCGCATTTTTACCTATTCTAGCCTAAATGTCCCTTGATTTCTTTTTGTCCCATTATTTTTTCTCATTTTAATGCTCTTATCACACCCATTCTCTACACCCTTGTAATTCAGTGTATTTCTTCTAAAATATCATAATTTGCCATTCAGTGCAAATAGCCCACAATGTAGATCCCCCCCACCCCTAGAACAGCATACACAAACATAATTGGAACTTATTTTTTTATTTAAAAACCAAACCATAAAACAACATAGGCTATATCAAACAAATTAGTATTTAGGCTAAATTAAACTTGTTGTTGTAGGCCTAAATGTTTTGGGAGTCTTTCATCCACGCACGGCTTATTGGAGTGGACACACTGACTAGGCTATACGCTTGTGTGCCGGACTGCCGGTGGGTGCCGGGTGGTTGCCATGGCGCTGCTGCAGCCGAGGCAGTCGCCCTTCGTAGCGAAAAATAAAGTGAAAATGAATGACTGGCGGCTGCCACCAACATTCATGGAGGTTTTGGTGTGCGCGCAGAGTTATAAGCTCTTGTTTTTGAATGCACATATTTATTTGTTTTTGTTATTGTTTATTTAGTTATTGTTTATTTATTTTCATTGTTGCTATTTTTGGAGATTTGTGAGAGCCTGTGTATGTACAGTGTGTGTTTGTGTTGAATAGTTTGTTTTGTGTATTGTATTTGTATTGTATGTTTTTTTTGTTTTTGTTTTTTGAGGACCCCCTCGAAAACGAGATGATACATCTCAAGGGGCTTATCCTTAAATAAAATTTTTGAAGAAAAAAAAAAAAATGAAAATAAGTAAGACTTTTGCAAATGACAAGCTTTCTTTACTGTTCTTTTTCCGCGAAGTCCCAGAGTCACAACACGGAAGAAGCTACTAGTGAAGCAGCCGAGCTAGGAAGTGCTAGGTTCCGGTTTCTGCTTCAAAATAAAAGTCAGAATTGACTTGACGTTTAGTCGTTTTGCCAGTTAAATTATTTTAATGTGAAATTACACTGTAGGACATGTTCCGTTTAAATTAACAGTAACTTACCTGCGAGCCAGGTGTATAGTTTGTGGTGTTTCAGTTGTTCTAACATTACTAGTTGATACAACAGCATGAGAAAAAACCACAACGTTTGCTAGACCATGACGAGCGTTAATCGCGCGATAAAAAAATTCACGCCGTTAAAATGGGTTTGCGTTAACGCCGTTAATAACGCGATAAACTGACAGCACTAGTTAATATCACTGTGTAGTAGTGAAGTAGATGTACATTCTTATGCAGTGTATCAAATATATATTATCGGCTCCTTGGTCAGTGTCCGGCTTGTTGTCAAAATAACTTTATATTTTGCTCAGTGTGTGTAAAATGCAAATCGCTTGCAATTTCTACCATCGCCTACATCACAGAGCATCGTCATGCCTAATGTGGAGCGCATATTGTAACAGCCAGAATGTATTAAATGAAGAGATACTTTCCTCTATCAGCCCACGTTACAATATCGGACTGTAGCAGGCGCAGCATATGGCCATATGCTCTGACAACGTGCGCTGAATAACTTATCATGACATGTGCATTCAATGAAAGACATTATGCAAAAGACGGTGAAATGAGCTTCCTGTGATTAGTGCGGATGGGGTTCACACCATAGATGATCCCCGCTAGAGTTCACTTTCGAACGGCCAGAAACCACCTCTTTCAAGCGGAGCCCAGTCTGGTTGTTTAGTGCTACCAGAGTCTCGGACTATATTCAAACCAACCCAAATGAACCACATCAAGGGCTTAAACCAGGGGTGTGAAACTCATTTTCACAAAGGGCCAAATTACGACATGATAATCACACTAAGGGCCAGACATGTCGCTTACTGACATGCCTTCTTTTTAATCCAAAAATCAAACAACATATCTAGGTATATAACCTGCGTAAATACAGGGGCATAGGTTTTGTTTACATATTTTGGGGGACAAATTATACAGTAGGTGGGGGGTATGGGGGTGCTCCCCCAGACATTTTTGTGCGTCAAACACTTAATTTCCTGTATTCTGGTGGATTTTTCTGTTTCGGTTTTCTGTGCCTTTTCTGCGTCAATTTATTGTAGAAATGTCTTTATTTTTGTAAAGGAAAAGACAACATTCAGGTTCCTGGTGAAACAATTATAAAGGACTATAAAGCAGTAAGGCTCTCAGGTATCCTGGATTGAGCCACAATATGTTTTCTCTTGGATTTTTCAAAACTTTCTGCACATTCAATCACGTTTTTTAATTTAATTTTTTATAGGAATCATGACCCAGCAGTGCTGGGTCATGATTCCTATAAAAAATTAAATGCAAGCCTGGTCATAAATCAACCAAAACCATCAGAAAACAACATTGTTTCAATGTTAATTAGATCAAGGCATTAACCTTGATTCAATGTTGAATCAATGTTTGTCTGCTATCTGGGTATGCCCATCAGGATATGCGTCAGGGCCGGCGGTAGCCAGGGGCCAGGGGGGCCGTGCCCCCCCAGATGTGAGCTGTGCCCCCCCAACCAAAATTTGAGATTTTTTTTTTTTTTTTTTTCGATAGTGGGTCTGGGTTTTTTCCCGACCCACTATCAGACGGAAAATTTCGTTCGCTGTCCAAGAAAATGTCAAATAAAATTAATTGGGTGGGCAGGCCTGCCTCCATCCACCCGCTTATAGGCCTAGTGGTCACTGACACTGCCTGGTCAGTGGTCAGCGTTGCCAGGTCCGCTTTTTATATGCGACTTTGGACTTTTTTCTCAAGAGCAGTCACTGACACGGGGCTTTAAACAGCAACTTTCAAGGGAGGGCTCCGGTGTCTAGGAAATATTCCAATGGCTTCCAATCTCACCTTGCAACTCAGTGGCTAGTGGCTACTACTGCTGCAGTTTGTGTAGGCTACTCACAATTTCAAGAACCCAGTTAATTGATTATTAATTCATTTTTTCCACCCGTTTACATGTTTTGAGGCGGAGGATCCCTCCGACCAGAGCCGGCCCGAGGCATAAGCGAACTAAGCGGCCGCTTAGGGCCCCCGACTGCCCTGGGGGGCCCCCTCCAAAAGTATTTTTTTTTTTTTTTTTTTTTTTTTTAGTTTGTGTGTTTGATATTAACATCACATTATGCAAATGTCAGTTATCATACAAAAAAGGAATACAATGTTTTGGTCTAGATAATTAATAGCCTAAACATTTTATCAGTTCATCTGGGAGGAAATCCGAAATTATCTGATCATGTCACTTTCACATCCATGCAGTGTGTATTGAGTTTATTTAAAAACAATTGGAAATGGGGCTGCCCTCAGTTGCCCATACACTGTGTATAGTCTATAGCCTATTTCAGCCTTGTCTGTGGAAAAAAAGATACAGTAGCTGGACAACAGAGTTCTTCTGCTTAGTTCCTCACACTGCATTTAAATGCATTCATTATATTACAGAGAAATATGTCCAGTGAAAGAAAAAGAGCTCCAAGCCCATCCCAGAGGACCCTCCATAATTTTTTTTTTATATTAATATTTTTATGGAAAATCCATGTGTCCTTCTTCAATAGCTTCTAATTCATCTGACCCAGTGTCTCCAAATTAATTTTCCTCTCAAAGTGCACCAGATTCATGCATTTAACTTTAAAAAGGTTAAAAAAATCTCCCGGGGGGGCATACCCCCGGACCCCCCTGGGAGGGTCTCAATCTCGGCTGTCTAAAACTTTCGCACAGCCGCACAGTGGAGGCACTAGCAGAAAACACTGGGTGTGTGAATGATATTTAACAAACATCTATAGTTTCAGCAGCGCTAACATTGGAGAGGGGCCCCCTAATCATATTTCGCTTAGGGCCCCTTGAAGGCTTGGGCCGGCTCTGCACACACACACATATGATTGAAATAGCCTACTGTTAAATTAATATTGATCAGCTGGCTGATGTTACCTAAGTCAAAAAACAAACAAAAAAATCTGTTCTGCATTTGTCCTGTTGGACACACAAACACAAACACACACACACGCTTATGATTGAAATTGCCTGCTGTTAATATTGAGTAGCTGGCTGCTGTTAACTATGTAAAAAAAACTAAAAAACAATTAAAAAAAAAATCAGTTCTGCATTTGTCCTGTTGGACACACACACACACACACACACACACACACACACACACACACACACACACACACACACACACACACACACACACACACACACACACACACACACACACACACACACACATATATGATTGAAATAGCCTACTGTTAAATTAATATTGATCAGCTGGCTGCTGTTGAATGCTGTTAACTAAAAAAAAAAAAAAAAAAAAAATCTGTTCTGCATTTGTCCTGTTGGACACACAAACACACACATGATTTAAATTGCCTACTGTAAAATATAGATTAGCTGGCTACTGTTGGCTGCTGTTAACCAAGTGTATTTTTTTTTTAAATCAGTTCTGCATTATCCTGTTGAGAACACATTCAGACACACAATGCATTGACTAATAGGAAATAGGCCTATTTAATTCACCATTTGAGGCATCAAATAAAATTAGCCAATAAAACACTTACATCACAATCATTTATTTTATATATATACACATTATGTTGTATATAATGTATATTATATGTTATTCATAAACATTTTGGAGAAAAAAAACATGCAATAATCAAATTTCCCACACAGCAACACTCAACGTTTATTTGCATATTGTGTTCTACACAATTCACAGTAAATGTGCCAAAAAGCAGACGCAGAGATCTAACAAGGGCAAAAAAATTCGGCTTGCGCGCTCTACGCGCGCTCGCATCTTCGGTCTCCCTGCCCAGTGTGCCCACCCAAAATTTCTACGGGCCCCCCCAAGTCTGACTTTCTAGAACCGGGCCTGCCCAGCACCAGTGTTAACTATTTATGACACTTTACATTGGTAATGAAATGCAAAGCCACCATTGGAAAAGAAAGGGGTGGACTATCAGCGGCTATCTAACGTTAGCTAGTGAGTTATATTGTAACTTGAGGCAAAAGTTAGAAACCAGATAATGTTAGCATTCATCCTTAGACACTTGACACAATCAATCATCAATATTAGCATGCTATTTAGCCACATAGATTGGCCTATTTACAGCCATTAGAAAACTGACATATTTTCTTCAATGCAAATTCATCAATTCATGGTTTAAAATCCTGAGCTGTGGAACTTTCAGCAGACATTCCTAGCAGTAAGCTACGTGAGTGTCGTAACGGTTGGGAGTGTGTGCGTCGTGCGGATATGGCACAGGCTCCGCATAAAAAAAATAAAATAAAAAAACTTGCGGGCCGAATTTAAGGGAATTGCTGAATTGGTTCGCGGGCCAGATTAAATATTGAAACGGGCCAGATTTGGCCCGGGGGCCAGAGTTTGACCCGCGGGCCAGAGTTTGACACCCAGGGTTTCAACTGCACTAAACAAAGCTGGTGTGAACAGGCCCTAAGTGTACATTTGACACCACAAGCAGGTGACAACATAAAGATATGAATCAGAATAAGGTTAGTCACAAGCTAAGCAGTATAACCAATATGGGTAAAAACCAATTATCCTGGTCAGCAACACTGGGGACATTCCTGTCTCCCTTCCTCTTCGCAATCTACACCACAGACTTCAACTACAGCACCGAGTCCTGCCATTTTCAGAAGTTTTCCGATTATTCTGCTACAGTTGGATGTATCAGCAAGGGTGAGGAGGCAGAGTACAGGTGGAACACTTTGTCACATGGTGTGAGCAGAACCACATGCAGCTCAATGTGACTAAGACAAAGGAGCTGGTAGGGCTGCTCGATTATGGCAAAAATGATATTTTGATTGATATTGTAATCACGATTATTAAAGACGACTATTCACTGTAGGGATGCACCGAAATTAAAATTCTGCCAATTCTTTCAACATTGCATAAATTAAACTCCCAAATGTGCTCCTCAAACATAGCCTACAACTGAAAAGCCACCCTAAATAAATAAACAGTGAAACCTTCCAATCTAAGAGTAAAATTAATATTTTACTAGGGATGTGATTGTGAACAACTCATTTATTTGCACGTTGAGGAGGTATGAATCTACAAAAAATATCAACTTATTGCCTTTTTTTTACAGTGCAGGTTGAGTTGCTGAAAAAAAACTGCACAGCAGCTGCCAACGTAATATTCGGACTTCAGAATCTGTGCGGCGGCTCACGCTGGCGAGGTGTCACTGTGAATGACCCACCGTCACGGAGTTACAACTGGCAACTCGCTATTTCGCTCGCGCAAGGCTTTGTGTTTCGATTTAACATCAGTTTTTTGGCATTTTCAAGCTTTATTAGACAGTAGAGTTTAAATGGGGGGAGAGAGAGAGGGGGGATGACCTGCAGTAAAGGTCCACGGGTCAGATTTGAACCCGCGACCACTGCAACGAAGGCCGGAGCCAATATGGTGCGCGCTCTATCAATCGCTGAAAGCGAAAGTGTTCAGGCGGGGGCGGGGCAGAGCGGAGCACACACAGAAGGGTTTGCTGCATTTACCACACAAGACACGGCGTGCAACACAATCATCGTTTTATTACGATTATCTCGTTTTCATGATCGAGGGAAGCCAAAATCGTAATCGAAATAGAATTTCAATTTATTGCCCAGCCCTAGGAGCTGGTTGTGGATTTAAGGAGGGCCAAGACACCAGTGACCCCTGTTTCCATCAGTGTGGACATTGTGGAGGATTACAAATACCTTGGAGAGTATGATTTGATTTGATTTGATTTGATTCCAGACACAGAGAGAAAACGGTCCATAATACAATACAAAAACAGTAAAAAGACAAACAACAATAAAAAAAACTAAAAAAAGACTCCAGCTGTCAGTTCCACACTACACAAAGAGTGTTCAGATATTAGCATATAGGCTAAAGCGCCAATGGTTCCATAATGTGGAAGTGAACCTAACCGCACTCATTGTAGGGTTCACTAGAGTTGTGATTATGCCGTTACATGACTCCGATAGTCTACACATACATCTGTACATAAGATTCCTGAGCACAGCAGGACAGGTGGGCACATTAACACTGACAAACATTTGGCTTGCACTGCTCCAACGTGGCATATGAAGCAGCAGCCTCATGCCATCATTATATGCTACATTGAGTTTCTGCATACTGCTTTTCTTATAGCGCCGCCACAAGTGGGCAGTATACATTGGGGTACAAAAAGCTTTAAAAAGAGTGGTCTTCACAGACAATGAACACATACTAAACTTGCGCTTCAACATATTAGCTTGTGCATACATCATACAGTACTGTCTGCGGATGTCCCTGTCGTCAGACAGGTCAGCAGTTATAAAGTGCCCTAAGTATTTGACCTCCTCACACACTTTAAGGACAGCACCGGACAGAAGAAAATCAGGAACCAACAGTTTCTTGTCCTCCCTGCTTCTAGCGATCATTATATTGCTCTTTTTGGAGTTGTACTTAATATCAAAGTCTGCACCATATTGGGAGCAGACCCTTAGCAGCTGTTGGAGGCCAGCACTGTATGGACAAAGAATCACCAGATCATCTGCGTACAGCAGGTGGTTGATAATGGTGTTCCCGATCATACAGCCTGTTCCACAGTTATTTAGCAGCTTTGAACGATCATCCAAATAAATATTAAAAAGAAAGGGAGATAAAATGCTTCCCTGCCTAACTCCGTTACTTACATTGAATGGGGCAGACAAAGAGTTACCCCATTTCACATACATAGACTGATGAGCATACCAAAAAGCCAAGATTCTAACTAAATATTTGGGAACCCCTCGGTTGTGCAGTTTGAGGAATAGCTTCTCATGATTCACACGATCAAAGGCTTTTGAAGCATCAATAAAACACATAAAAATTGTAGAATTTTGCCTGTTATACACATCAAGTACCTCATTTAAGGCAAAAATACACATATCTGTGCCATGTTTAGGTTTGAATCCGAACTGGTTGTCAGAGGTCAATAGAAAATGTTCCAACCTATTCAGTATAATCCTCTCCAAGACCTTGGATAAAACACTGGCCAGAGCTATAGGCCGGTAGTTATCCGAGCTGTTAATTTTGCCAGCTTTGTCTTTAATGATGGGCACTAATGTGACAGATAAAATAGAATCAGGTAGAATACCATGTATATTGACAATAAACTGGACTGGGCTAAGAACACTGATGACAAAGCCGTCTTTATTTCCTGAAGAGACTGAGGTCTACAACATCTGCCACACTATGCTGTGTATGTTCTATGAGTGAGTGGTTGCTAGTACTGTTTGCTGTGATTTGCTTGGGCAGCAGGCTGAGGGTAGCAGACGCTAACAGCCTCATCAAGCTGATCTGCAGGGCTGGTGATGTGGTGGGGTTGGAGCTGGACTCTCTGTCATAGAGGAGGATGCGTTCTAAACTAAGTGTCCTCCTGGACAGTGTCTCCCTCCCTCTCCATCATGTGCTAGTCCAGTGGTTCTCAATTATTTTCTGTCATGCCCCCCCTAGGGGACAGAAATTTTTTCGCGCCCCCCCTAAATTGAAATACTATTGAGAACCTGCTAACATTTATTTATCTGTACAAAACCACTGTATGAGTTTCTGGCATGAGCATTCTGCATACAATCACCTTATTATCAAATTAGATAACAAAAATTAGCTGAGATAACTTCTGCAGCAAAAAAATTCAAAGTTCAGTTTATTAGCTCAATGTGTAACATTTAAACAAGTCTCAGCCTGTGTGAATCTCAGGACAGAGAAACGAGCAAATGATTCACTGAGGTTTGCATTTCATTCAAAACCTTTTTAAACTGTAAACATAGTTAAGGTGGTGTTTTGTTTTTAGTATAGGCCAATATGCCTTCTGTGATGCGATAACCAATAATTAATTAATGTTATTATTAGTCTACTTGTTTGATTTCTTTTTAAATAGCCAACAGAGACACTTGGAGACACATGTGGACATTTATTTACTGCAAATCGCAGCCTTTCGTGCGGATATGACCATACACAAGCACACATCGCGCTTGCTAGCACTTAAAAAAATAAATAAATAAATAAAATGTTTCTTTTTTGGGTCAGTTGGAAATCAAGGCAGCCCGCGCCCCCACTGACAACTCACGGCGCCCCCCCAGGGGGGTGCGCCCCACCATTTGAGAAGCACTGTGCTAGTCCAATGCAGGAGCACATTCAGTAACAGACTCACATTACCAAGATGCACCACAGAGCGCCACAGGAAGTCTTTCCTCCCTGTGGCCATTAAACTGTATAATTTTGGAGCAACTGTAAAAAAAAAAAAAAAAAAAAAAACGAATTCCCCCAGTTTGACTTTATACCATTATCAATGTATTGGTTGTGTAAAGCATCTAATAAAAAGCATTGACAATTAAGTCGTGCATACATCTTTTTTTGGCAATTTAGAAAGCCATGTTCAGTTCTTACCGAACCATAGAGTTTCCCTTTGTCGCTCATGGCAATGAAGAGACCACTTCTCACCCCAAACAGAGTAACCACTCCTCTCTCCACTGGGGAAATTTCTAGAAGGCCTAGAATGAAACATGAAAATAATCAAGAGTCCATAGAATACATCAAAAAGGGAAAGCCAAACAACATGGGACACATAAAGTTTAAGATGATTGTCTCAGAAGTCCTATATAATACTACAACATTTGGGGCCGGTTTCGCAGACATGGATTAAGCCTAGTTCTGGACTAAATTGTACTTTCAATGGACAATCTCCATTCAAAATTCCATTTAGTCCAGGACTAGGCTTAATCCATGTCTGTGAAACTAGCCCTTGATGTATATAGGGGAGAACGGGGTAATCTGAGCCACTTTTTACATTTGCTCCCCTCTAAGCGAGCTAAAAGGATTTATCACTCAAATTTACACATTTCCCATTAATTCAGGATGTTTCCTAGAAATGGGCATTAGCAGAATGTTTTCAAGACAAAGGGCAGTGAAAATATGATTGTTTTAAAAAAAGTTGTCATGTAGCTCACTTTACCCCAGCTGTGGGGTTAACTGATCCACTTACTTTTTCCACTCTGAAACTACCATAACAACACATATTGTAACAGTAAGAATCTTGAAAGCTAGCCACACATTCCAGAACTAATGTCGGACTAGTAAAAGAATGATGGGGTTTGGTCAATTAAGCAAAGCAAATGTTCTAAACACTTGAAAGTACAGTCATATGAAAAAGTTTGGGAACCCCTCTCAGCCGGCATTATAATTGACTCTGCTTTCACAAAAAAAATATAAAAGTGGTATGTCTTTAATTTACCAGGAACAGCTAAGTACTGGGATGTTTTCCAAACAAAGATTTTTTGAAAAGCAGTATTTGGTTGTATGAAATAAAATAAAATGTGAAAAACTGGCTGTGCAAAAATATAGGAACCCTTGTGGTTTTGTTGATTTTAATGCCTGTAACAGCATGTAAAACTGATGACTTTAAACACAAAGTTGGTTGGATTATGTTGTTAAGCCTTGAACCTCATAGAAATGTCTGTTTAATCATGAGAAAATGTAATTTAGGTGCCTAAATGGGGCAACCGTGGCTCAGGTGGTTAAGCGGGTTGGCCAATGATCCAAGGGTTGGCGGTTCGATCCCCGCTCTGCCACTAGTGTCATGGTTGTTGTGTCCTTGGGCAAGACACTTCACCCACCTTGCCTCGTGTGAATGAGTATGACTGCTGTATGTTTGAGGTGGTGGTCGGAGGGGCCGTAGGCGCTGAATGGCAGCCACGCTTCCGTCAGTCTGCCCCAGGGCAGCTGTGGCTACTATGGTAGTTTACCCCCACCGGTATGACTGTGTGTGAATGAATGGAACCTGGAACCCTGTAAGCGCTTTGAGTCACAGAGAAATAAAGCGCTATATAAATCCAATCCATTATTATTATTATTATTATTAAATGCAAGTTGCACTTCTCTTTGACTCTGCTGAAGTGAGACAGAATGGGATCATCAAAACAGCTCCCAAAAGATCTGAAAAACAAAGATTGTTCATTGTCATGGTTTAGGGGAAGGCTACAAGAAGCTTTCCCAAAGGTTTCAATTGTCAATTTCTACTGTAAGGAACGTTGTCAGGAAATGGAAGGACACAGGCATAGTGGCAGTTAAACCCAGGCATGGCAGACCAAGAAAAAAACAGGAGCGGCATAGGTGGAGGATTGTGAGAATGGTTGCACACAACCCACAGATCACCTCCAAAGACATGCAAGAACATCTGGCTGCAGATTGTGTATCTGTACGTCGTTCAACAATTCAGCGCAATTTGCACCAAAACATCTGCTTTTTATAAAGACCAAATAACTTAATTTTTGTCTCATCAGTCCAAAGCATTTTCTTCCAATATATGCTTGTCTAAATGAGCTTTTGCATACTCCATGCAACTGTATCTGTGGCATGGGCGCAGAAAGGGCTTCCTTCTCATCACCCGGACATACAGATGTTTTGGTGCAAATTGCACTGAATTGTACAGATACACAATCTGCAGCCAGATGTTCTTGCAGGTCTTTGGAGGTGATCTTTGGGTTGTGTGCAACCATTCTCACAATCCGCCGCATATGCCGCTCTTTCTTGGTCTGCTAGACCTGGGTTTAACTGCAACTGTGCCTGTGTCCTTCCATTCCCTGACAACGTTCCTTACAGTAGAAATTGACAATTGAAACCTTTGGGAAAGCTTCTTGTAGCCTTCCCCTAAACCATGACAATGAATAATCTTTGTTTTTAAAGAGGACCTATTATACTACTTTTCTGGTCTTAATTTCTTGTTTTACACTGCTATAGAGCAACCTGACATGAATCACATCACAAAAAACTATGTAGATTTTTGGGAAGCTCTTTCTCTTATTTTGGCGATCCAGCACGTCCTGTCAACACTTGAGTGTGTGTGCTTCGGCAGTCTCCGCTCACTCCGCCTGTGCTTCGGGGATCTCCGCTCCCCTCCCCCCCTCCTGCAAACCCCACTCCGTTGTGATTGGTTACCTTCCTTCCGGAACATTTTCAGTGGCGGGAAGCGCGAGCATGGACCTATAAGGGCGCGAGGCAGACGCGAACAGGGAAGTGGCAGCATTACTATACATGGAAACATCCGCGTGGGACGTCACGAAGTTACATGCGACGTTACGAAGTTACGGAAGGGTAGACCGCTCTGAACACGTGACTTCTCGACTGGCTAGAATAGTGTTTAGTGCTCTGCACAGACACCCCAGACGGTCAGCAGGGAATACGTCGAAATGCATGTAAGTCATTATTTGATAATTTAGTATGGTTAAGCATGACTATGAATCATCATAACAACGTTTATAGGTCATAAAAGTCAAAAAGCATCATAGGTCCTCTTTAAGATCTTTTGGGAGCTGTTTTGATGATCGCATTCTGTCTCACTTCTGCAGAGAGTCAAAGAGAAGTAGAACTTGCATTTAGGCACCTAAAATACCTTTTATCATGATTCATGATTAAACAGACCTTTATATGAGGTTCAAGGCTTAACAACATAATTCAACCAATTTTGTGTTTAAAGTCCTCAGTTTTACATGCTGTTACATGCATTAAAATCAGCAAGACCACAAGGGTTCCCATATTTTTGCACAGCCAGTTTTTCACATTTTATTTAATTTCATAAAACTAAATACTGCTTTTCAAAAAATCTTTGTTTGGAAAACATCCCAGTACTTAGCTGTTCCTGGTAAATTAAAGACATACCACTTTTATCTTTTTTTGTGTGAAAGCAGAGTCAATTATAATGCCGGCTGAGAGGGGTTCCCAAACTTTTTCATATGACTGTAACTCTGAACAAAATCAAATACAACATATTATAATTCAAAAGGTTTTAATAAGATTCAAATATAAGATAGAACCAGTTAGATTAGAACACAGTCTGGGGGTCAGAACACAGGACCCTTAGAGCCAGCGTGTGTCTGGGGGTCAAAGCATAGGAAAATCAGAACCAGCGAGAACAGCATGGGACTCAGAACACAGGAGAAGACCCAACTGGATTATAACATCAGCCTGTCATACTCTACAACTAGGCCTACTCTACATTCCAGCCCTGAAGGTTACAGGGAAAGATGAGAAGGTGCTCTTTCCGTGTGGTTGCCCCAGGTCGTCTTCCTGGTGTATTTCCTTGGCATGATGGCTTTTCTACAATGTGTATGACATTAAAATATGTCATGTAATATTACATTAAAATATGTTTAAGACTAAACTTAACTTGTGCCTCATGGTGGGGGAAAGTGAGATAGTGGCTCACTTTCCCCCAGAGCATTTGGCTCACTTTCCCCCACCACCACAATTTGAGAAAAAACTACCTCTCTTAGCATTTCAGGCTAATCTTCAGTTATCAGCATCACATGGTTTCTATATGTTGGTAGTTCATCAACACGTATGATATAAGTTTTTCTACGTGAATACATTTGCTTTGGCACAACAGTTGATTAAGTTGACAGCAAGAAAATTTACTTTTACATGCAAAATACCTATTTTGGTGAAAAAAACATGCTTACCACAGCACCATGAGGTCCTCTCTTTCAGGGCCATGGGGAAATGAGAGGGGCTTGAAAACATATATCTCACATGACCACAAATGTTTTCCATTGCCTAGATACAGGGGGTGGCTCACATTACCCGATGCCTCAGATTCCCCCGTTCTCCCCTATATTAATATTTATTTCGGCATAACAATTTAAACAGTTTATTTTTAAAACAACCATTATCACCCATGAAGAGAAAATTGCAGCATAACATCCCCCTGTACACAGTAGGATTTGACCTGTCCTCCCCGGGCCTCCGTGTGACAGTCGCAAAATACGCATTTACACTATATATAAGGGCAATACACAGGCCAGCCAGTGGAATTAACAGATGAGAATTGAATTCTGCTGAATTTAAGTAACTTAACAGTACTTTCATATAGAGACTGGCAGTTTAAAGATATCATTATTTTCACATCTTCAACAACAATGTAAATGTGTTTCAATGTACATTTTAAGTGTGAAAGAATATCAAGCTTCCAGTTTACCTGAAGTCGTAGTTAATCAAAATGTAGTATTATATATTGTGTGTAATACTGTATTCATAACATCTTAATATTATAGTGGGAATACTCATAGTAAAATAATCATAATCCAATTCTACTACTTACCTTCTTTTCAAACTATTCTAATATTAGTTTTAACAAGACTCGGACAAAATAAATTAGCAAAAAATATGAGCCAAATATTGTATATATATATAAAAGAGACAACTGATGGAAAAAACAAATATTATAGCCTTCTGCCAATCTTGGGTAGTGTCTACATTTTAACCATTTAAACAGCGGGCCGACCTGAAACCATCAGTCATCATGTCAACCATAACAAATTGGCAGCTGGATTGGTTTGCTGGGCCTGTCTGCCTCTAACATATTTATATCCCAAGCTAAATAAATGAAAAACCTCAGTCAAGAGTCAAAATATCTGGTGGATAAGTCTAGTTAAGAAGAAAAAATGCAAAGTTACATCTAAGTTTACTTAACAGATCTGTGAGGTAGGCCTACAGTTATAGTGTCAGCGATTGACATCAGTCAATAAAGATTTTTTAAGAGTGCTCATATTACCCCACTTGTTAGAACTATTTAATTATTTTCAGGTTCTGGCATTGTAATCTACAATTCATTTTTAAAAAGTATTTAAATATGGCAATAATAATTCCGTGGACTTGTTCTCGATATACCCCTTTGTTATTTTTTATTAAAATGTTTATGTTTATTAAACTGTTGTTGATGAAACTTCTGAGTTCTTAAAAGTAAAACAAATCTTTTACCAAAGCCAGTTTTTGTGCTTCATGCTAAAAACTATTTAAATTCACATTTTATCAACTTGAAAACATAGCTGTTAATAGGTGTATAGTTAACTGCTTATAAATTAAACTTAAAGGCCTACTTCACCGGTTGGAATATGAAGGTGTGTTGAACTCGGAGATCCTATTTAGTATAAATGTGCAAAAAAATATTAAATCGGATCATCTTAGCCTGAGAAAAGGCAGAAAGAGTGTTTTATGGTCTCACTGTCTAACGCTACAGTTTCCTTCTTGTGACATCACAGTGGGTTAGGATTAACAGGACAGCTGGGCCAAGGGAAGAGTGAGGGAAGAAAAACCTCATTCATTATATTATAATAGTTATTTTATAATGATAGAACGCTGGTTCTGTATGGGTGAAGTATTCCTTTAAAGTTGTTTTTAAAACAACAAAAAGCTTAGTAAATGTTTCTTATTAGTGCTTATAAATGTCTTATAATCGTATTATTATTAACTATTAACAAAAGCTCATTAGAAAGACCTTATTATAAAGCGTCTCCAGACTTTCTTTCAAATTTGATGTGTCTGGTCGAACATGGTAATAAGATATTTAGATGAGTAGAAAGCCAGAGGTTTGCCATCATGCGCCGGTCAGGGATTGCAGTTGGTGCAGAGCTACTGAGGAACAACATGATCTTTGTTTTTCATAACATCACAATTGTAAGATTTGTATTTGTACATGTATTTTATGCTTTAAATGGATTTCAACATGGAATGTTAAATAACTTACTGTATCTGTTTTCATTATGCACGCCTGTGATCTTCCCATTTGGTAAGATCTGAATGTGGAAGCCGATGCCCACATTACAGTAAAGCTTCCTCAATCTCTTTATACCCAGCAGGTATTCTCCATCTCTAGCAGTCACCTCCCTCTTGTCCCAAGAGCTGCCACTGGCCCAAAGCAGAGAACTGGCACTACGTATGGTTTGTCTGCTGCCTACTGTGAGAGAAGCAAAGGAGCTGCATAGGAGGATCCCATACAGGAGTAGAGGGAGCTTGGACCTCGACGAAAACATCCTCAGCTCGCAATCTCAGGATGAGTAGAGGAACAGAACTATTTTGTATTATATGCTTATTTAAATGTTCACATAGTTTGAACAAAAATGGTCAAAAAATATATCCAACTTAGGTCTCTCAAAAAATACCATGAAGAAAATGCTTCACCATCTGCACTCTTTAAAGCCCAAAAAGTTTCAGTATGCATTTTAATACCTCTCTAAAAATTAAACCCATTAGGAGTCCTCTTTGCTGGTGTTTTGTCTCCTCAGTATTGCTTCCTCTTCAGGTAGAGCCAACAGACAGACAGCAGACTTTTATGTGTTCCATAGTGCATCACACACCTCCTGCTGTCATGTTTGTCTCTGAGTCACAGATGCTGTAGAAACACACAAACTGTAAAATACATAAAACACATCGTGACAGAAAACAAAGACGAACACGCAAGTAAACAGAAACACAGTGTAGTAGTAAATAAATAATAAAGAGATTTGAAAGGGCCCCTTTCTAATGTTCTCACCGTGTAAACAATACAGTATGTTGTTGCTTCATTTCATGCAGTTTTTCCATCGGAACATATCATTACAGATTCTCCGATGGAATAATACCAATGAATAACTACAATTTGATACCCAGATACCCATAAACCGTTAGCAATTGTTTTTTTTAAGTTTTGCAAGGGACAATCTGTCTGATATATATATATGTAGAAATGTAAAAGAAAGTCTTACTTCTACAGTTATGTTGTCACATGCACAATTAAAAGTCCCCCTCAATTTTTACAAGACGCAAATTTGTCCCCCTCAAAAAATATGAAATTCAACCCTGTTCCCTTCCAAAAAGTAAAAATCACAGTTCATGGGGTCACAACATTTATACTGTATATCCTTACTCGTAACTTTGTTTCCCAATGATTTCAGACACCCCCTAACTTTTCTGTGCTCCCAGTGACTTCTCAGTAGCCTTGTGTAAGGCAATGCAGATAGTGTAGTGATTTACATGACATGTAGTTTCTTACCTTCAGGGTTTCTAAATTAAATTTTGTCTAATATTGGGACCCGTAAGGCTAACTGAATTCTTTATGTTAAAGATAAAGATGTGATTTCTTGTAATTTTCACTGTCATAGCTTGTACTTAGATTTAAAATGTAGAGCCTATTTTTGTTTAAGCTTTATTCTAGCAATAAAACAAAGACACATACACACAACCAGAGGTGGAAAGAGTACAAAAATATTCTACTCAAGTAAAAGTATGATTACTTGGATGAAATTTTACTTAAGTAAAAGTGAAAAAGTAGCTGATTTAAAATGTACTTAAAGTACAAGTTACTAGTTACTTTTTAACAGCGGGAGGGGCAATCATGATTATTTTGATTGACATTGTGTAATCACAATTATTAGACAATTATTCATTGATTTAAGAACTGCAACATGCACTTATTTAACATTTGAAACCATGACTTTTGACTTTAAACATATCCTAATTGAACTGAAAACAAGGAAAATGCAAATAGCCTAAGTAAAACATATTTTTTCTAATTAAATTAAATAAGTGTCAAAATCAAAATAAACCGTTGCAAATGTTGTTGATAGGGCACTTCTGTTGCTAGCAGGAATGTGAGGGCATATTTTAATGCAGGGGTTTTCAAAGTGTGAGAGCGTGAGCCCCCCCTCAGAGAACAAATTTCAGCGGAGCCCCCCCCCCCCCATTTTTTTTTTTCTAAATCCCTGTGTTTTGAAAGATCTTTTAATTATTTTGCAAATTTAATCATATTTTTGAAACATTCTAAACTTTTTGTGCATTTTTAAGCACATTTTTTAATACATTTTAACATCTAAATCCAGTGTTTTAATCCTGCTTCCTTTAAGCATGGATAGTAGTGACTGAGTGTGCAGCGGAGTTAGAAAGATAGACAGACAGACAGACTTGCCCAAATTATTGACTAGTTAAATGTCATTCACACATCCAATGTTTTTTCACTAGTGCCTCCAATGTCCTGCTGTAGGAAAGTAGCAGCCAGTGGAGAACCAGACCCTCCTAGCGGGGTCCGGGGGTATGCCCCCCCGGGAGATTTTTTTTCACCTTTTTAAAGTGAAATGCATGAATCTGGTGCATTTTGAGAGGAAAATTAAGAGGCTA
The DNA here is from genome assembly GCA_026122265.1 of Ammodytes dubius. NCBI lineage: Eukaryota > Metazoa > Chordata > Actinopteri > Uranoscopiformes > Ammodytidae > Ammodytes > Ammodytes dubius. Next base: position 32,302 of record JAOPFK010000150.1, on the reverse strand, counting down.
AATATGAGGAATTTTGTGTGAACAAATAATTTGGAGACACTGGGTCTGATGAATTAGAAGCTATTGAAGAAGGACACATGGATTTTCCATAAAAATATTAATTTAAAATTAAACAAATTGTGCAGTAGACCATAGGAGTAGTACAGCCGATCAGACAAGTAGCATAATGCCGGAAAGCACACTTGAACAGGCCATTACTGATCAAGGTGTCCTACATGATGGTGCTGCTCTGTCTGTCGATATGTGTGTTGATGTTGATGCGGATAACACCATTCACTTCGAAAATGTTGGTGAAAAACAGGTAGCATCAGAGCACTGCTATTCAATATCCAGAAAACATGCTAGCGTTATCAAGAGTGATCATGTGGATCACAACTACATTGTGTCTGAATCGCCCAGATCACTAAAAAGAAAAAGTACAGTGATCCAAGGAAAGCTCTGTGCTGCACGCAAAAAGCTTAAGTTTAAAACCGCTCAGGCGAGGAAATGGCGATCTAAAGTTTCCTCCTTGAAAGGTGTAGTGAAAATACTGGAGACAAAATTTCTCATCTCAAACGATTGTGCCTCCCTTCTGAATGGTTTTGATGATGTTCCTAGAGAAATCTTTCAGCGAATCACAAATCAGAAGAGGCCAGTGTTTTCTGAAAATGTAAAGCAATTTGCTACAACACTGCACTTTTACTCTCCGAAGGCCTACGACTATGTCAGAGAAAATTTTCAACTGGCCTTGCCTCACCCTCAGACCATAAGAACATGGTACACCAGCATCTCTGCAGATCCAGGATTTACTGCTGCTTCATTTACAGCTTTAAAAAGCCATGTTGCTGAGAAAAAGAAAGAAGGTGAAGCTACAGTTTGTTCATTGATGGTGGATGAAATGTACATTCACAAACAAACAGAGTTTGGTGGGAACCAAATTCATGGTTATGTTGACATTGGTTCAGGAGAGTTGGAAAACATTGTGGCAACGCAAGCACTAGTCCTCATGGTCGTTGCTAGAAATCTGTCGTGGAAAATCCCCATCGCCTACTTTTTAATCAACAGCTTGACTGGAGCAGAGAGAGCCAGCATCATCCAGGAGAGCCTTGTTAGGCTTCACAACATAGGTGTAAGAGTTGTTTCCTTGACATGTGACGGTCCTTCTCAAAATTTTGCCATGATCAGGGAGCTTGGTGCCAAACTGGACATAAACGACATGAGACCTTTCTTTTTCCACCCTGAGGATCCAACACAAAAGGTCCATGTTTTATTAGATCCATGTCACATGCTCAAGCTTATGCGTAATGTTTTTTCAACGGTTGAGGTTCTGGTAAGAGACGATGGCCAGCAGGTAAGATGGCAGTACATTCAAGAGCTCAACAAGCTTCAGGAGAAGGAAGGGCTGCGTCTTGGAAACAAACTAAAAATGGCACACATTCAGTGGAGAAATCAAAAGATGAAAGTCAATCTTGCAGCCCAGCTTTTCAGCAGCAGTGTAGCCGATGCCCTGGAATACTGTGAGCAGGGGCTGAAGTTGCCTCAGTTTATTGGATGTGCAGCCACAGTTCATTTCCTGCGCACCATCGATGCAGCCTTTGATGTCCTGAACAGCCGCAACCCTCTTGGAAAAGGACAGAAAGCACCCATCAAGCCAGCAACTAAACATCGAGTCAAGGCTACTTTACATGAAAGAGTTGCTTCTACTTGGGCTCAAATGTAAAGGAAAAGACAACAGACTTGTACATGTGCATTCCACTCAAAAAAAGACACCCATCTATGGTTTCATTGCTTGTGCAAGAAGTGTGATGAGCATCTATGAAGACATGGTGGAACAGCCAGCTGCCCCGTGCCGATACCTTCTGACCTACAAACTCAGTCAGGACCATTTGGAGCTGTTCTTCTCTGCAGTCAGAGCACGTGGAGGTTACAACAACAACCCCAATGTAAGGCAGTTCAGAGGGGCATACAAGCGTCTCCTTGTAAGGCATCAAGTGAAGAAAGGCACAGGAAACTGTCTCCTTCGTGACAACACGACCATCCTTGACTCAACACCTGCAATTATGAACATCGCACGCAGGGTGGACATGGAGCCAGTGGAAGTGCTTGTGCCTGAAGATGACAACTTTGCTGAACTTCCAGATGTGGACAACCTCTCTGAGTACAAGGAAGCTGACATCTCTTACATCACAGGATTCATTGTAAAGAAGATGAAACAGAAGCTGATGTGCATGCCATGCTCAGAGGCACTGACATCACATGGCTCTGTGCATCAATTCCTGACTTTGAAGGATAGAGGTGGTCTTCAAAAACCATCGGCAGGCATGACTGCAATTTGCCAAGCAACAGAAAAGTGCTTCCAGCATCTCCTAAAACGCAATGAGGGAAAGGCTCCACGTGGAAAAGGGACAACAGCAGCCATTGTCACCCAGGTTCTTTCTGATTGTTCTGACAAGGATCTGTTCCCCCAGCTTCACAGCCATATGTTCGAAATGTCTGTTGAGGCTAACCATGTTCATGTTCTGTTAAAGATGGCAGCTACCTGGTACTGCAAAATCCGTTTAAACCATATTGCCAGGCGTGAGACAGAAAAAATTAAGGAAGGTAAAATGGTGCGGAAAAAACTCACAAAATTAATCAATTTTTATGGAGAATAGAAAGGTTTTTGGCCAAATTAGTGTTGTCAAAAAATTGTTATCTTGTCCGATGTGGGGAGATAGGATAGGTAGTATGGGCATTGTCACTACCTGGAGCTTGCATAAACGGAGCCGGGGTCTGTGGTGGCGTTGCTGTTTTGGGGTGTGATAGCCATGTAGTAGGATAGGATAGAATAGATAGGATAGGTAGTATGGGCATTGTCACTACCTGGAGCTTGCATGTATCAAGACAACTGGGAGAGAGATACTGCTTGTGTGTGTGTATAGATTTATAAATATTTATTATTATTATTTATTGTATTTTTTATTTATTTGTTATGAGGATGAATATTTGTACATTTAATGTTGAATGTGTATCTGTCTTGTGTATATATTTGTTTAAATATATAAAATGTGTGTGTGTAAATATTATTAGTGGATGTAGATATATAATTATGTAAACAAATGTATAATATGTGCATTTGTAAAAATGTGTCTGTTTTGTCTGGTGTATATAGTTTGCAAAGATTTGGAGGTAAATATTAGATGTTGATGTAGATATATAAATATGTAAATAAATATATAATGTGTGTCCGTCCAGTTTTATACTTGTCTGTGAAAATGTGGCCTCTCTTTGTAGTTTTTAAGACATTGAACATGTGTAATGGCAAGTACTAAGCCCTAGTCTCTGTGAATGGGTCCCAAATGTCCAGTGAGGTAAATACATTCTTAAAAAGTAGGACGCAGGGATGCAGTGCAAGTTGTAACCCCAAGCTTACACCAACCGCTTTATGAACGTTAATGGCATTACTTTTCGGTTACAGTAAGGTTTTATGTAGGGATGGGCATAATTAATCGATGCTCGATAATTGCTCGTTAAGAAATGTGTCGATTAATTTATATTGTTATCGATCAAAAGGACGGTGTGTATACTGTGAGTCTTGAAGCATTTAATTCAGGGGTGGCCAACCCGCTTTGCCCAGCTTCGTGCGGCTCTTCAGTTCATATCAAATTATGTGATTATAATTTTTTTTTTTTTTTTTTTTTTTTAATACTTTTTTTTTTGTGGGCCTATGTGTGTGCATGTTCGCAAACGTTTCATGCGGCTCTTACGTTCGTTTTACATGTTGTCTATTATTTAATTTTTTATTTTATTAATGTGTAGGCCCAGAGCCGGCCCGAGGCATAAGCGAACTAAGCGGCCGCTTGGGGCCCCCGACTGCCTGGGGGGACCCCTCCAAAAAATTTTTTTTTTTTTTTTTTTTTTTTTTTTAGTTTGTGTGTTTGATATTAACATCATATTATGCAAATGTTAGTTATCATACAAACAAAGGACAACAATGTTTTGGTCTAGATAATTAATAGCCTAAAAATGTAATCAGTTCATCTGGGAGGAAATACAAGATTATCTGATCATGTCACGTTCACATCCATGCACAGTGTGTATTGAGTTTATTTAAAAACAATTGGAAATGGGGCTGCCCTCAGTTGCCCATGCACTGTGTCTATAGCCTATTTCAGCCTTGTCTGTGGAAAAGAAGATACAGTAGCTGGACAACAGAGTTCTTCTGCTTAGTTCCTCACACTGCATTTAAATGCATTCACTATATTACAGAGAAATATGTCCCGTAAAAGAAAAAGAGCTCCAAGCCCAACCCAGAGGACCCTCCATAATATTTTATTTTATATTAATATTTTTATGGAAAATCCATGTGTCCTTCTTCAATAGCTTCTAATTCATCTGACCCAGTGTCTCCAAATTATTTGTTCACACAAAATTTCTCAGATTTAGCCTCTTAATTTTCCTCTCAAAGTGCACCAGATTCATGCATTTCACTTTAAAAAGGTTAAAAAAAATCTCCCGGGGGGGCATACCCCCGGATCCCCCTAGGAGGGTCTGAATCTCGGGTGTCTAATATTTTCGCACAGCCGCACAGTGGAGGCACTAGCGGAAAAACACTGGGTGTGGGAATGATATTTAACAAAGATCTATAGTTTCAGCAGCGCTAACATTGGAGAGGGGCCCCCTAATCATATTTCGCTTAGGGCCCCCTGAAGGCTTGGGCCGGCTCTGTGTAGGCCCTATGTGTATGCCTGTTCGCACATGTTTAATTGAGGACGCAACATAACGTTCGCAAACGTTTGGTGCGGACGCAACATAAAACTGCCCGCTCAGCTTGGAGGGAGGTTTTCCGTGAGTAAACTATTTGTGTCAAGTTCGCTCCGAAACAGAGTGGGAGAGTTCATATTTTTTGTTGAACGTTATGCCAAGCCATTCTGCCTTATATGCCAGGTGCCATTTGCGCATTTCAAGGCTTCAAATCTTCAGCGCCACTTCAGCTCTCTCCATGCTAAAAGTAAGTCCCACAAAGCAACATGCATAGTAAGAGAAAAACGCTATTTTAAATTGTTATATTTTTGTTTGTGGACTTGGTTGAACTGAGAGTTTGTGTGTGAGGCAGTGCACACAATGTTCATTGTTGAAAATGACTGCCCTGTCGTCTTTAGTCCAGTCCTGTCATTATCACAGGGGCGGCCTTAACGATCTGGGGGCCCGTTTCAAGTCCTAGTGTGGGGCCCCCTGTTTTTTTTTTTTTTTTTTTTTTTAATAAATAATGCTTGTGCATGCATGTGCAAGCTTCCCGCGAAAATAAAAACGCCCCCCCCCCCCCCTGAAATCTTACTGGCCACCCCAGTGCCTCCCCCCCCAGTTCAAATGTTACTTTTTATTTTCATTTTATTTTTTTAATTACATTTTTTTCCTGATATGTATCTTAGTTCAGAGATGATGTGTATTTTTTTTTCTTTCTTAACTTTTTTTGATAGGTAGTTGCCAAGTTCATCACACAAACACTCCAATCCACTGATATGAGATCAGTTTGCAATTTTCAATTACTAAATTAATGGTAGGACTGTGGCCACTAGAACTGGTCTCTGGTCAGCAAAGGTCTTGAAAACAGCATAAGTGTGCTTGTGACATGCGTGCCACCCATGCATGTGTATAGGCACGTGTCCCAGCAGATTTTTGAAATCTGAATAAAAAAATTAAAGTTTGTAGTTAGCGAGTGTAACATGTTCTTAGCAAGGGCAGACTTTCATAAATAAAGGTTTATTTCTTTAGCAAGATATTTGGTCAAAAGATAGTGGTCATCCGTCCCTCTGTCCAGTTGTTAGGCATCTGGCTGCTAGCAAGTTATGTTGTCTTGCTAATTTTACTATTCATCTGAACTGAAATAAATATTGACTTTTTCCTTTATTATCTTCGCGAGAATGCACCAGAATGCTTAGATTACATGTTAAAAACACAAAAAAATCTTCTGGGGGGGGGGGGGGATGCCCCCAGACCCCCCTTCAGGGGTTTAGTTTTCTGACAAACATTACAATGGATACTAACATGATTTGGGCATTTGGGATTATAAATCATCTTTGAATTGGTTGTACAGCATATCACATGCTATTCATTCAGGGGTGCGATGTCCACCCCACTCTAACTCTGTGGCCCACCTTGGCCACCCCCAGTAAAAATTTCCTGGAATCGCCACTGTGTGTACCCTTGTGTACGATGTGGCTCTTTGCAGTAACACAGTAAAAAATGTGGCTCTTTGGCTATGTCTCAATTCAGGGGTTGCACCCTATGTAGGCTGCATTTGAAGACCGATTGCGTCATAGCGGCGCGCAAAGGCTGTCCCGTTTGCAAGGCTCTTTGCAAGGCTCCTCATATGCGGCAGAGAAATGCAGCCTTAATTTCACGGTTTTGAAGGCTACATCAGATGGATCCTTCGTGGCCCAACATATCCCAAGATTCATTGCGGTTTTTTCATAGATGGCATAAAATAAAATAAAAAATAACAAAACAGCAACGTGTTGCTCCATCTTCTTAACTTTTATCTTCCTTTCTTTTTTTCTTGTACTTTTTTTTTATTTTCGTCTGGTAGGCAACTTCTTTTTCTTTTTTCCTCCGTTGACAGGGCTGTCTCCGTTGGCAGCAATCAGGGTTGCTAGGCAGCACAGGAGCGGGAGTCGTCACGCAAGGTAACGGCTTGTTACGTAAACCGGAAATGCTCGTAAACCGAGACCTGCGGAGACCGTCTCGTTTAACAAGGCTCGTTGGCCTTAAAACCGGCCTTAAAATCGGCCTTCATAGGCTATAGCCTTCATAGACCGCGAGACCGCGTCCTACCAAGTGCGTGGTCTCTGTATTGAGACACAGCTACAGTCTCTGACTGGTTGGCCACCCCTGATTTAATTGAATATCACTATGTGGAAGAAATAACAAATCTAACCACCAGGGCGCGATGTTTTATTATTTCAAATGACAAAAACGGAACAGCCAAATGAGCGGCAGTTGACTTGTGACGCAGCTCATTTGAAAACTTGCCAGCAAATCAAGATTAGCCTAAACATGAAGCGGTCCAAGCGAAGTGTTGCGTGGGACCACTTCGATTTAAAAAACGGAGACGTGCATTGTACACATTGTGATGCCGTGTACAAGTATAATTCCACGACGACTAATATGATGTATCACTAGACCAACGTACATCCGACCTTGTTGGCCGGCAGTTCATCCTCCTCTCAACCTACCATCACCTCGGTCCTAGCAAGGAGGAGCTGCGACTCACAGCGGGCAGATAAAATTACTAAAGGTATCTGTAAGTTCATTCAGACAGACATGCTGCCTATAAGTATAGTTGAAGGCAAAGGTTTTGGGAATCTGATGGATATAATGGAACCAGCATATCACATTCCATCACGGCGCACAGTCACCAGACTCATTGAAACGCAGTATGAAGAAAGAAAGGAGGAGTTGGTTAAAAAGTTGGCCACAGCCGAGAGTGTTGCTCTCACGACAGACTGCTGGACGGCTTTAACAGCTGAGAGCTATATTACCATCACCTGCCACTACATCGGCGATGACTGGGAAATGAACTCGGCTGTCCTGTTAACAGAAAGCCTGCCAGGCCGTCACACAGCTGACTGTCTCACGGAGAAATTGAATGGGGCTGTGGAGCAGTGGGGAATTGAAGGCCGAGTAATCGCCTGCGTACATGATAACGCGGCCAATATAGTCGCTGCTAACCGTCCAACCAGAGTCAGCTGGGTTTCCGTTGCCTGCTTTGCCCACACCCTCCAGCTGGCCATAAATGACGGCTTTGCACTTTACCTGAATCGGGTAATCTCCGCAGCTGGCAAACTTGTTGGTCACTTTAACCACAGCACAGTTGCCAGCAAAGCGCTGCAAAAAAAACAAGAACAAATGGGCCTCCTAAGCCACCGGCTAATACAATCATGTAAAACACGTTGGAACTCAGTCTGTGAAATGTTCGATCGGCTGGTGGAGCAGCGGTGGGCTGTTGCTGCTGTCCTGTCGGACCGCACCGTGACCAAAGAAAGATGAGTACTGGCAGCTGATGGAGGAAACGCAGCTTGTGCTGAGAGCACTAAAGTGTGCCACCACAGTCATGTCTGCGGAGAAGGACGTCTCCATCTCCAACACTTATCCCATAACCTTCGGCCTCATCAATGCCCATCTGCTGCGCAAAGAAGGAGACGGGCCCAAGGTTATCGAGTTCAAAACTAAAGTGCGGTCCTCCCTCAGCACCCGAATGAATGTAAGCTACATGTAGTTTAATTTCAATATGCCCAATAGCAAAAATATTACGAGTAATAAGATTTACAACATAGCCTATACGTGCATGCCTCTTATTGGATAGCCTAGATACGTTTTCCATTTAGCATTATAGATGCGCAATTATTTCTGATTATTGATTTCCCCGCATCATTTATTTTCAGGTTCAGTCTGCTGAATTTGTATCATCGGCCCCCATGCTTTCAGCAATGCTGGACCCTCGTCACAAGCACCTGGGTTTTCTGACACCTGCACAGAGAGTACTTGCTAATGCGAAATTAGTTGAACTGGGAGAGGCAGTGGAGACAGGCCAGGAGGCTATCGAGCAGGCTGGGGGGCACGCGGCGGACGAAGGGAGCGCAAACACTGGAGCCGCCGCCGCCGCCACACAGGCTTCTGCTATGGCACTACTCCTCGGGGAGCAATACTCCACTATACTGGACACTGGCATTGACACAGAGGTTAATAACTTTCTAAGGGATACCCCCCCACTCTTGGATTGCAACCCTACCAACTGGTGGAAAGTGAATGGAAGAAGGTTCCCCAGGCTGTCAAAGTTAGCGCGACAATACCTCTGCACAGTGGCGTGCACAGGTAGACCTGAAGTGGTGCTGAAGCACCTGCCCTTTTCCCCTGGCCCAATCAAGTGCCCTTTTGAAAAAAAAAAAAAAAATCTGAAAGTTTTTTTTTTTTTTTTTTTTTTACAGTGAATGTGGCCCATGCCGACATTATCATCTATAAATGCTCAACGATTAAAAACGTTTGACAATGATGCCCCAATAAATCCCCCCCCCCCCCTCCTCCTCCTCACACACTTCCTTTGTCAACGTGAACGCGCAGAGTGGACACAAACGGAGGCGCGTTGCCGCAGCAGTTCACAGCTGCTGCACACACACCTACTTCCCGGCCTGCCCTGCTCCACTAGCGAGGTAACACATACATGAATGGAGTCAAGAGTGTATTGTTTGCCCCCTAAGCCTCAGTTGCCAAGCTATAACTTGCATTTATTTGTCTCTGTTATAAAGTAGCCTCTATCATGCAGCGCCACACAGCTGAGCATAAATTAGCCGACTGTCCTGCTTAACAAGCTAGCCCCAAAAAAAAAAATAGATATGACTTGATGACTAGATGAACACAACTAATGTCGGCGGAGTTTGTCATTGGTACAGCATGTGAATCTATCAGTATGCTGAATATTTAGTGTTGTTTAGGTTTACTTTAGGCTATATAATTAACTCTTCACTTGCAGTAATTGATTTGCTAAATGACAAACAGGCAATTCCCAATTGCCTGCAGAAAAAGTAGCCTTGTGCCTGGTTGTAATGTAACCAAGCAGTCTTATTTTATATGGTTGGTCTCTTTTTATTTACAAATTGCAGTATAATGCCGAGAAAGGAGAGGTTAAAAAGGCAAAAGAAAGGGAGCTACAGCAGGCAGCCCAGGGGAGCAGCTCTCTGTCCTCGGTCCTTTTAAAGCTCAGATTTTAATGTTGAACTGTTCCTCAAATGTTATTGAAATATCTTAAAAGCTGTCCACACATTTTATTTTAACTACGCAAAGTGGGTTGGCTTCAGTCATCATGAAGCTATATAAACTAATTATATTATTTTATCCCAACCATAAGTTATTTCTATGTTACAAGACTTGCAGTAATCTTGTATTTACCTTAATAGGATATTATTAGTACGGAGATCAGGGGCCTAACGAAGACTTCAAAGACAGAATTCTGTATAAGGGATTATTTAAAAAAAAAAAATTCTTTCTACTTTTTGATAATTCTGTCTCCAAATTATTCCAGAAAATAGTACTAAATAGCCCACATTGACACAGGTGATTTAGCCTTAGCTTTCTTCTCAAAGTGCACCAGATTGATGAATTTTACTTTAAAAGGTTCAAATGTTTCCCCCGAGAAGGTCCAGGGTCCCAAACACAGTCTCCCAAATTCCTTTGAGAAACACATAGTCATTAGGCCAGGGGGGGTTTTGTACAAGTACCCTTAAAATGATTTGGTCATTCATCGATAGAATATATTGTGCCCTTTTTTTTGCACTGAGCACCTGCCCCCAAAATGTCTGTGCACGCCACTGCCTCTGCATCCCCGCAACTTCGGTCCCGTCAGAGCGGGTGTTTTCTGCTGCTGGACTGACAGTTACAAGGCTGCGTTCGCGTCTGACCCCCGAGCATGTTAACATGCTTATATTCCTAAACAAAAATATGTAGGCTGGAGGTACTGTATGCTATGGACAGTGGGGACACTCACCACCGTATGTAAGTCGCTCTTTTTTTTCTTAATGTGTTGTCTCTCGCCCCGCGTTTCTTTCGGCTTGGTGCCTCTTGGAGTCGTTACATTTTGTCAAAACTGTGACATTTTAGCAACAAGTTCAGCCTTATACAGTCCCCTCCATAAGTATCGGAACAGTGAGGCCAATTCCCTTATTTTTGCTGTAGACTGGAAACATTTGGGTTTGACACCAAAAGATGAATATGAGACAATAGCTCAACATTTCAGCTTTCATTTCCAGGTATTCACATCTGGATCCGATACACAACTGAGAAGATATCATTATTTGTAAAGGAACACCACATTTTTAGGCGAGCAGAAGTATTGGAACAGATAGACTTTAAATAAATTAAAGTGAATAAAACATACTATTTTGTCGCAAATCCTTTGCTTGCAATAACCACATCAAGCCTGTGACCCATTGACATCACCAAACTTTTGCATTCTTCTTTTGTGATGCTTTTACAGGCTTTCACCGCAGCCTCATTCAGTTGCTGTTTGTGTTAGGGGGTTAAGTCTCCTCTTTGGCAGGTAAAATGCATGCTCTTATAGGGTTTAAGTCTGGAGATTGACTTGGCCAGTCTATAACCTTCCACTTCTTGCCCCTGATTAACTCCTTTGTTGTGTTTTGGGCCATTATCTTGCTGCATGATGGAGGATCTTCCAATCAGTTTGGTTGCATCTTTCCTTAAATTGTCAGACAAAAAGTTTCTGTAAACTTCTGAGTTAATTTTGCTGTTGCCATCATGTGTTACATCATCAATGAAGAATAATGAGCCCGTCCCAGAAGAAGCCATGCAAGCCCAAGCCATGACATTGCCTCCACCGTGTTTCACAGATGAGCCTGTATGTTTGGGATCATGAGTAGATCCTTTCTTTCTCCAAACTTTAGCCTTTCCATCACTTTGGTAAAGGTTCATCTTGACAACAACACAGTAACACATGATGGCAACAGCAAAATTAGAAGTCTACAGAAACATTCGGTCTGCCAATTTAAAGAAAGATGCAACCAAACTGATTGGAAGATGCTCCATCATGCAGCAAGATAATGATCCAAAAAAACTGCAAAAACAACAAGGGAGTTCATCAGGGGCAAGAAATGGAAGGTTTTAGACTGGTCAAGTCAATCTCCAGACTTAAACGCTATAGAGCATGCATTTTACCTGCTAAAGAGGAGACCGAAGGGAGTAACCCCCCCAAACAAACAGCAACTGAATGAGGCTGCGGTGAAAGCCTGGAAAAGCACCACAAAAGAAGAATGCAAAAGTTTGGTGATGTCAATGGGTCACAGGCTTGATGCAGTTATTGCAAGCAAAGTATTTACGACAAAATATTACGGTTTATTCACTTTAATTTATTTAAAGTCTATCTGTTCCAATACTTTTGCTTGCCTAAAAATGTTGTGTTCCTTCTCAAAAAATTATATCTTCTCAGTTGTGTATCAGATCCAGATGTGAATACCTGGAAATGAAAGCTGAAATGTTGAGCTATTGTCACATATTCATCTTTTGGTGTCAAACCCAAATGTTTCCAGTCTACAGCAAAAATAAAGGAATTGGCCTCACTGTTCCGATACTTATGGAGGGGACTGTATATGTTCACTAAGGTATTGCTTTTAGATAGGCTAGTTCATGCAATTGTTTCTAAATGTGTGGCTCATCTTTTTGTTGCGAGCCTTTCCGAGCGCCGGCTGCACTATGCATATATGTCGGCCTTTTTTTCCCTTTTTTTTCAAACAGTTATACAGTTTTATGCCCACTCTTACTGCCTTGTTTGATTATTGTTGGCCGATAGTAGGCTACTTATTGTAATTGGAATACAGATTTAGTCTTGTTGAAGCGTTTCCAAACCTTTAAGAGCGCCTGTAGGCGCATTGTTCGGCCGTTACGAGCGCCGCATAGGCCTATAACCTATAATGCCTGTAGGCTATTTATTATTTTAAAACTGTTAAACAGTTGCAGGTCTTCAATTTAACTGTCTTGTATTATTGTTGGCCTAAACATTATTGTTGGAATAAAGATTGCATTGATAAAAACATGCTGCATTTTGTATTTTCTACCAACGGGAATTTTAATATAGCCTATAGAAAAAGTTAATGATTAATCGATAATTGCTCGATAATTCTAGCGATGATCGAGCAAGGACATTTCTTAAAATGCCCATCCCTACTTCTTACCCTGATGCACCCATCACTTAGCCTGGCACCGCCTGCCTACCTCCGCTCAATTTTCATCTCACTGCAGTAGTCAGTCTCGGGCTGCAGTATATTCATGGGTTCCTGCTCCGGCAGCATGTTGCCGGTCCAATCAAAGAGTGAGTGGCTGAGAATGATGACGTCGAAGTCGCGCTCCAGTTTCAGTTGAATGCTGCGTTACTTTATACTCGGAACTCACCAAATAATTTAATTTACACTGCATTCCAAATTATAAGGCAAATTAGATTTTTCCAGATTTTCCTAAATAGTCGATGCAAATCACAATCAGTATAATTTTCAAGTCATCAACCGTTTTGAATTTTATTGAACAAACCTCCCAATAATAAAAGTATTTTTTTCAAAACATTTTATAGGTTGTAAACAACTAAAAATGGTCATTTGTTGAATTTGCAGCATTAGGAGGCGGGTGTCTGTTGAAGTTTAAAACTATTGAATCTGCCCAGTGCCACTCTGGATTAGCCAACCAATCGCATAACGTTTGGTCGTCACGTGTGTCATGAGCCGGCTTCTGACGGTGCGTTAAAGTTGGACAGGGAACTCGGAAATATCTGACTTCACTACATATTGTGGTCTATGGATCTACCGGTACCTGGCAACAGTAACTTCCTAGAGCCTAACGTTTAGTTATTTGGACGAGAAAGGTTGTCGGCGCCCATACTTTCACGAGCAGATGCACTGGAACACAGACAGGTCGGAACTCGGAACTACCAAGTCGGAAATCTCCTTCTTCCGAGTATAAAGGAATGCAGCATTCAACTGAAACTGGAGCGCGACTTCAACGTCATCGTTCTCAGCCACTCGCTCTGTTCGCTGATTGGACGGCCGGAAATTTTCCAGCTAGATTCCACTAATACCACCCAGCCCCAGACTGACTACTGAAGGGAAAATTAAATTTGGCCGGAAGTAGGTAGGCGGGCGGAGCCAGGCTACATTAGGAGGTCATATTTAGTGAAATCAAAAGCTATTTCAATCAAAACATCTTCTTTTCTTTCAAAGTTTTTTTTATTAAATGTTAGTAACAAAGACATTGTAGCACAATGAGTACAAATTTGTTCCCCTTTTTTTCCCGAACATACCCCACCCACATCCCACCCTCACACCCAACAACACGAAATATACCCTACAAGAAACAAAAATAAACAATCAATATGAAAAAAAAACAAAAAAAAAAAACACATAAAGAAATAAAATTAAATCAAATAAAAGAGGGGGGAGGAAGCTACTCTTCTATAGTTATTGTTGGTTTTTTTAAATAATTTAGGAAAGGGCGCCAAATTCTGTCAAATTTATTCTCGGATCCCTGGGTAGTGTAACGTATTTTCTCTAATTTCATACATGCCATAATGTCTCGAATCCAATGTGAGTGGGAAGGAGGAGCAGGATCTTTCCACTTGAGTAGGATAGCGCTGCGAGCAAGTAATGAGGTGAAGGCCAGTACTCTCAGCTTCACTTTAGGTAAGCCCGAATTTGGTGCAATGCCAAAAATTGCAGTGAAAGGGTTCGGCTTAATTTGATGCTGAAGTACTTCAGAAATTGTTTGAAAAACTGATGTCCAGAACTCAGTCAAGGTGGGACACAACCAGTACATGTGAAAGAGTGATGCCGGTGCGCTCTTATAGCTATCACAGGTCGGGTCTACATCGGGGAACATACGAGCTAATTTAGTTTTAGATATGTGGATATGATGTACTACTTTAAATTGCACAAGAGCATGTCGGGCGCACATGGAGGTAGAGTGTATCCGATCCAGGACTGAATCCCACATGTGATCTGTGAAGGCAGAACCTAGGTCCTGCTCCCACAGGGTTCTTATAGCTGCTAATGAGGGGCTATGCAACTTCGAAATAAGGTTGAAAAACACATAAATTGAGCCTTTTAATGTGGGGTTTACAGAAAGAATCAAATCGACATGATTGGCTGGCGGTTTATAAGGGAATTGGGGAATTAACTTCTGCGTAAAATGCCTGATTTGCAGAAATCGGAAAAAATTAGTCTTTTCGATACCAAAGTGTTTTGTCAATTGAGAAAAACTAGCAAATAGATCATTAATAAATAAATCACCGATGCATTTTAAGCCTTTTTTATGCCAGATCTTGAATGCACCATCCACCGTCGAGGGAGTAAACAAATGATTAGCTGCAATTGGGCTGAAAAGTGAAAAACTCTGCATTCCAAAATTCTTCCTAAATTGGGTCCAGATTCGAAGGGAGTGCTTAATCACGGGACTACTGTTGGGAATAGCCGAAGAGAGTGGAAGTGCGGCGCTTAAGAGGGCAGATAGAGACAATGGGCTAATAGCGCTGGACTCCATTGTTACCCAGACTGGGGCTGAGTCGTCAAGGTGAAAATGCACCCAATACACTAAAGAACCGATATTAGCAGCCCAGTAATAGTATTGGAAATTAGGAAGAGCCATTCCACCTGTTTGTTTGGGTCTTTGAAGAAAAGCTTTCCGTAGCCGAGGGTGTTAACCATTCCAAATATAATTTATCATTAAAGAGTCAAGGGCCTGAAAAAAGGATTTGGGGAGAAAGATGGGGAGAATTGGAATAGATACAGGAACTTTGGGAGTAATGTCATTTTAATTGAATTTATTCTACCTATAAGAGAGAAAGCCAGAGGAGACCACTTCGATAATATTTGCGTCGCCTGATCCAATAATTTGAGGAAGTTCGATTTAAATAGGTTTTAAAAAATTTCTGGTAAAACATACCCCATGGTAACTCAGATGATCTGTCACCACTTTGAGTGGGAGAGCTGTATAATCAAGTTTAAGAGCTTCTTTATTAATCGGAAAGAGTTCGCTCTTACTCAAGTTAAGTTTATAGCCAGAAAACTGACTAAAGACCTCCAACACAGAAAGTGCCTCCGGTAAAGAGGTGGCTGGCTTGGCGACAAACAAAAGTAAGTCATCGGCGTACCTTATGTTCGATTCCTCCTCTCCATATCCCCTGAATCTGTTTGTTACCACGAATGGCTCAATCAAAACATCTTAACAGGCTAAGTTACATGTTAACATAGGACCCCTTCTTTGATATCACCTTCACAATTCTTGCATCCAGTGAACTTGTGAGTTCTTGGAGAGTTTCTGCTTGAATATCTTTGCAGGATGCCAGACTAGCCTCCCATAGCTGCTGTTGTGAACTGCCTCCCGACCTCATTGATGATTTGCCTGAGGATGCTCCAAAGGTTCTCAATAGGGTTGAGGTCAGGGGAAGATGGGGGGCCACACCATGAGTTTCTCTCCTTTTATGCCCAAAGCAGCCAGTGACACAGAGGTATTCTTTGCAGCATGAGATGGTGCATTGTCATGCATGAAGACGATTTTACTACGGAAGGCACTGTCCTTCTTTTTGTACCACGGAAGAAAGTGGTGAGTCAGAAACTCTACATACTTTGCCGAGGTCATTTTCACACCGTCAGGGACCCTGTCTGCCGTCGCAGCCTTGTTGGGACATTGTGGCCATTCACCAACCATCCACTACTCCATCCATCGGACCATCCAGGGTTGAACGGCACTCATCAGTAAACAAGACTGTTTGAAGATGAGTCTTCATGTATTCCTGAGCCCACTGCAACTGTTTCAGCTTGTGATCATTGTTTAGGGGTGACCATAATAGGTTTATGCACAACTGCAAACTTCTGGATCCTACATCTTGAGGTTCGCGGGACTCAAGAGGCACCAAAAGCTTCAAATACCTGTCTGCTGCATTGTGATGGCATTTTAGCAGCTGCTCTCCTATTCCGATGAATTTGTCTGGCAGAAACCTTCCTCATATTACCTTTATCCGAACGAACCCGTCTGTGCTCTGAATCAGCCACAAATCTCTTCACAGTACGAGGATCACACTTAAGTTTTCGTGAAATATCTAATGTTTTCACACCTTGTCCAAGGTCCATTTGACGCTTTTAGGCAGCAGAGAGATCCTTTTTCTTTCCCATATTGCTTGAAACCTGTGGCCTGCTTAACCATGTGGAACGTCCTTGTTAAGGAGATTTCCTTTACTTACCAAACTGATTATCACAGGTGTCTGAGATTGATTTCAATGATCCAAAGCGCCTTGAGACACAATACCATCCATGAGTTTAAATAAAATACAAAAAATTAAATGTTTATGACACTTAATTCCAATTGGCATAATAATTTGTGACAGACTGTATTTTAAGTGATCTCCCATCATGATCATGAAAGTTTTTTTCTGACCACATTTCTTCCTCAAAGATGACGGTTAACCACTATCTATCCAGGTTTTAATAATGCGTTAGACAGTTTTTTTTTTTTTTTTTTTTAAGATTTTTGGCATTTTTATGCTTAATTGATAGTGTAGAGTGTCAGGTTTCCAGGAAAGACGACAGACAAGAACCCAGTAGCAAGACACATAGAAACAGTTCAGGTTCACAAAAAGGCTTTTAATGAGAAAACGATGACAAACCAGGTAACCGGCGAGGCAAACAAGTCCAGGGGAACAGGCAAAGGGGAAAGTCCAAGGTCCAAAAAGACAGGTCAAAATGGGAACAGGCAGGAAGGATCAAAATGATAAGGAATGCTGGAGAGCTAGGATAGACACTAGGACATCTGAGGACATCTGACAATCTGGCAATGACTGAAGGGAATGGGGTGGAATAAATACTGAGGGGCAAATTAGCTGATGGGGAGCAGGTGAGTGTGGTTAGGCCAGGTGAAAGTAATCAACAGGGAGTGCAGAGCAGGGGGGAGTGGCCGGGTCTGAAATGACAAGAGAGTAGAAAG
Organism: Ammodytes dubius; assembly: GCA_026122265.1. Lineage (NCBI taxonomy): Eukaryota > Metazoa > Chordata > Actinopteri > Uranoscopiformes > Ammodytidae > Ammodytes > Ammodytes dubius. Next base: position 14,818 of record JAOPFK010000150.1, on the reverse strand, counting down.
TAAACCAGGAAAACAAACAGACATATGAAAACAAACTAAATACTGGCTGAAGTCGTGACAGAATCCCCCCCTTAAAGGTCGACTTCCAGGCGACCTTAACCTGAAACTAACAAAAAGTCAAACCCAAACAGGGTGGGTGGAGGGGAGCCAGGAGGAGGGAAAGAAAAAAAAATGGACCGGGGCAGAGCATGGGGTGACCGGCTGACCAGGGACAAGGAGTGGGACAGTGCATGGGGTGACGGGCTGGCCTGGGAGCTGGAGTGGGACAGTGCACGGGGTGATGGGCTGGCCAGGGAACTGGAGTGGGGCAGAATGGAGGGGTGTCAGGCGGGCGGCCAGAAAAAGGCACAAGGGCACGGCAGGGAGCGTCAGGCGGCTGACCTGGGGGGTAAGCAGGGACACGGCAGGGAGCGTCAGGCGGCCGGCCTGGGGGGCAAGCAGGGGCATGGTAGGGAGCTTCAGGCGGACGGCCTGGACGGTGAGGGCTCAGTCCCTCTGGAAGCCTGCAGCGACGAAGACGAGGAACCCCTTCTGGAGGACGGCCTCGGCGAAGACGAATCCCCGCAGGCGAACAGCAAGGGCGAAACCACTCAGGAGGCCGGTGGCGACGAAGGCGAAGGAACCCTTCTGGAGGACGGCATCGGCGAAGACGGATCCCTGCGGGCGAACAGCAAGGGCGGAACCACTCAGGAGACCGGTGGCGACGAAGATGAAGGCGAGGGAACCCTTCTGGAGGCCGGCGGCGAAGGCGATATCCCCCTTCTGGAGGCCGGCGGCGAAGGCGATATCCCCCTTCTGGAGGCCGGCGGCGAAGGCGATATCCCCCTTCTGGAGGCCAGCGAGGCAGAGGGCGGCCACCCCCTGGAAGATCTGGAAGGTCTGGGGGGCCGGGCCCCTCGGGCAGGAGCGAAGTGCAAGATCCCTCAGGCGTTAACAGGGACAGGGGGCTGGACTCCTCAAGCAGCAGCAGGGGCTGGACCCTCAGGCGTTAACAGAGGGCTGGACCCCTCGGGCGTTAACAGGGGGCTGGACCCCTCGGGCGTTAACAGGGGGCTGGACCCCTCGGGCGTTAACAGGGGGCTGGGCCCCTCGGGCATCAACACGGGGCTGGGCCCCTCGGGAGGCAACACGGGGCTGGGCCCCTCGGGAGGCAACACGGGGCTGGACCCCTCGGGAGGCAACACGGGGCTGGGCCCCTCGGGAGGCAACACGGGGCTGGACCCCTCGGGAGGCAACACGGGGCTGGACCCCTCGGGAGGCAACACGGGGCTGGACCCCTCGGGAGGCAACACGGGGCTGGACCCCTCGGGAGGCAACACGGAGCTGGGCCCCTCGGGAGGCAACACGGGGCTGGGCCCCTCGGGAGGCAACACGGGGCTGGGCCCCTCGGGAGGCAACTGGGGACTGGGCCCCTCGGACAGGAACGGAGGAGGGGACCCCTCGGACAGGAACGGAGGAGGAGGCCCCTCGGACAGGAACGGAGGAGGAGGCCCCTCGGACAGGAACGGAGGAGGAGGCCCCTCGGACAGGAACGGAGGAGGAGGCCCCTCGGACAGGCAAGGTATAGGGCGGACCCCCTCCGGAGGAAGGCGTAGAAGGCGGTCCCCCTCTGGAAGGCGAAGAGGGCAGGCCTCCCCTGGTAGGCCCGGAGGGTGGGACCCCCCATCAGGAGGTGGAGACCGGACCCACTCATCATGATGTGTAGAGAGCTCAACTGAGGGTCCAGAGATCAGCTCAGGTTCAACCACGGTCTCTACCAGGGGCTCGGGAATCATCTCATGGACTTCAGCTACCGGCTCAGGCTCTGGTTCAGGAAGGACCTCGGGTACTGGAGTTGGTTCTGGTTCCTTCTCTGTCACAGTAACAGGTTCGGGACCCGGAGTAAGCTTAGAAGCTGGAGAGTTCTGAGGAGATGGATGGCACTCCAAACTCCACACCCCCACTCTAATAATCCGCGAGGCAGAAGGAGGTTGGTAGCTGGAATGCTGCGGGTGGTAGCTAGCATACTGGGACAGGTCGCTAGCATGCTGGGACTGGTTGCTAGCATGCTGGGACTGGTTGCTAGCGTGCTGGGGCAAGTAGCTAGCGTGCAGGTTGCAGGAGCCCGGGAGTTGCGGCTGGTTGCTGGGGCCCGGGGCCTGAAGCTTGTTACTGGAAACCGGGGCCTGAAGCTTGCTGCTGGAAGCCGGGGCCTGGGGCTTGCTGCTGGAGACCGGGGCCTGGGGCTTGCTGCTGGAGACCGGGGCCTGGGGCTTGCTGCTGGAGACCGGGGCCTGGGGCTTGCTGCTGGAGACCGGGGCCTGGGGCTTGCTGCTGGAGACCGGGGCCTGGGGCTTGCTGCTGGAGACCGGGGCCTGGGGCTTGCTGCTGGAGACCGGGGCCTGGGGCTTGCTGCTGGAGGCCGGTGACTTGAGCTTGCTGCTGGAGGCCGGTGACTTGAGCTTGCTGCTGGAGGCCGGTGACTTGAGCTTGCTGCTGGAGGCCGGTGACTTGAGCTTGCTGCTGGAGGCCGGTGACCGGAGCTTGTTGCTGGGAGCTAGACACTGGAGCTGGGGCTTGTAGCTGGAGATGGTGTGCTAATAAATTCCTCTGCCCAGTCAGGCAGCAATTTACGCAGCCAAGGTCTAGACCCAACCTCCTTGCGGGCTGATGAAAGGACCTCCGCTCTCTCCACACCATCCACCGCATACTTAAAGTCATTCTTAAGACAGGTGAGAATATATGTCACCTCCCTCAACTCCAGTGCGAAATGAGTGTCTGCTGGGTTCATTTTTGGCCAGATTGTACTGTCAGGTTTCCAGGAAAGACGACAGACAAGAACCCAGTAGCAAGACACATAGAAACAGTTCAGGTTCACAAAAAGGCTTTTAATGAGAAAACGATGACAAACCAGGTAACCGGCGAGGCAAACAGGGGAACAGGCAAAGGGGAAAGTCCAAGGTCCAAAAAGACAGGTCAAAATGGGAACAGGCAGGAAGGATCAAAATGATAAGGAATGCTGGAGAGCTAGGATAGACACTAGGACATCTGACAATCTGGCAATGACTGAAGGGAATGGGGTGGAATAAATACTGAGGGGCAAATTAGCTGATGGGGAGCAGGTGAGTGTGGTTAGGCCAGGTGAAAGTAATCAACAGGGAGTGCAGAGCAGGGGGAGTGGCCGGGTCTGAAATGACAAGAGAGTAGAAAGTAAACCAGGAAAACAAACAGACATATGAAAACAAACTAAATACTGGCTGAAGTCGTGACATAGAGACAGAGTTGAAATGGGGCAGAGAGGGGAGTGACATGCAGAGAACGACCGCGGGCTGGAATCGAACCCGGGTACGCTGCTGGCCGAGGCCCATGGGGGGGGACGCCCTACCAACTGAGCTAAGGGCGCCCCCTACAGTTCTTAACATGATTTTTAGTAGTTTCATCTTCTCCTGAGTAGTTTCTTTGTTTTATGCAGGTCAATAATTTCACCCCTCTGGAACAGAGTTACATCTTTTCCTAAACCACAGCGTATTTCTTCTGACATGGTTGTTTAAGAAATAAAGCTATTCACTGCATCAGTTAAGGTTAAATAACATGTTGACAACTGAAACATATTAATCACTGCAGTTTTTGACCGATGGAGGGCTCTTGCCCGGTTCCTGTTTTCACATAAGATCGCTAGCTGCTGCTGCATGTCTTGTGTTTACTGTGTCTCTTTAGTTTATTATATTGTTTCCTTCACACTTCTCTGTTTTCTTCACAAATTGTGCTTGGTGGATTGTTGAAGTTCAATCACCCTTCTGACTTATTGCCCTTCCTCGCTGGTGTTGGGGGTGACTTGTTGTTGCCTGGATAGCATATCCTATCACTTAGCTTTCTCGCATTTCCCTGCATGATGGCTTGTGTTGGTCAGGAATACTTTAGTCAAAATAGAAGTTTATTTCAATTAGCAGAACACTTTCCAGTAATTATATTTGGCGGTATGGTTCTGATCCGGGATCTCCACACCCTCCACGTGCACACGTGGAAGGCTTTAAGGCAGGGAGAGCCATCCCTCTGTCCTTCATGAGCAACATGGAATTCCAAAAGGTGTGGAGATCTGCAGCAAGGACTCCTAAGGTTCAGAACAGAACAAGCGTCAATGACAACAGAAATGGCATTGTTAGACAAATACAGTGAACAAGGAGGTGGTGGGGTGGAGGTGGGTTGCAATGCGTAGCAGAGGAAGCAGCACCAGTAGGCAGGCTAGAGCAGCTTAAATAAGGCGCCGCTTGAGTGGATGGCCAATGGGATGCTAGAAGCGGAAACTGTCGGTCAGCTGACGTGCAAAGTTTTTTTTTTTAAAGATATTTTTTTTTGCATTTTTATGCTTTATTGATAGTGTAGAGACAGAGTTGAAATGGGGCAGAGAGGGGAGTGACATGCAGAGAACGACCGCGGGCTGGAATCGAACCCGGGTCCGCTGCTGCCCTCGGTGGTCTTCATTCTGGGGCCACTCTGACCTGCTGAAAGTGGACGGCCTCCATCCTCCTTTTTTCTACCTCTAAATGAGGCCTCTCCAGCAAACTACTCATACTCCCATGTAGGTGGAGGGGTTGCCCTTATCTACAAATCTACTTTCAACCTGACCTCGAAGAATGACTTTAAATGTGATGTATTCGAATGAGGCCACCTTCTGCAAATCGGAACAATGGTTTTTCGTCGAGAGGGTTTCAACTTGGTGGAGGTCTATAGGCCCCCTGGTCCATACTCACAATTTATAGAACAATTTAGTGACTTTCTTGCGGATCTTATCACCCATTCTGATAGAATCCTAATTATTGGTGATTTCAATATTCACCTAAATAAGGCAGCAGATCCCTTAAAGAGCACCTATTACGCTTTTTCAACTTTTATGACCTATAAACGTTGTTATAATGATTTATAGTCATGAATAAAGTGTCAAATAATGACTTACATGCATTAAGACGTATTCCCTGCTGACCGTCTGGGGTGGCTGTGCAGAGCGCTAAACACTAGGAACGCCGGTCGCGATTCACTTGTTCAAATTTCCGGGATTTATCTTTATCAGCACCGCTGAAAGTCTTCCGGAAGGTAACCAATCACAACAGAGTGGGGTTGGCAGGAGGGGGGCGAGAGGGCGGAGAAGAACGAAGCCGAGTGTTGACAGAGAATGCTGAAATCGCCCAGATGAGAGGAAGAGTTTCCCGAAAATCTACATAGTTTTTTGTGCTGTGATTTGTGTCAGGTTGCTCTATAGGAGTCATTAATGAGAAATTAAGACCAGAAAAGTAGAATAATAGGAGATCTTTAAGTAAAGTCTTTGTAAATATTATTGATAGTTTTGGTTTCAACCAATTTGTAAATTAACCTACTCATTGTGATGGAAACACCCTGGACCTCATCCTCTCCTGTGGGATTACTGTGACTGTGAAGTGTTTCTCCTGTCACTTCTGTTATATCTGACCATTTTCTTATTTCTTTCGAGGTTGCCCTGGACTGCCTGAGCGGTGATGATGGAGCGGTGGTAACCAGTCGCCATATGGTACAACAACTGTAACAACCTTAATGAATCAACTTCCCATGGTCCTGGCCTCCTTAGCACCTGTGACTGAGTCTGTTGATGGTCTGACAAATGTTCTGAACTCGACCCTCTCTACCCATCTGGATTCTGTGGCACCTCTCTCCACAAAAACCGCCAAACCGTCAAAGAACTCTTGGAAACCCTGGGTCCTACATTACAGGATGTTGTCAACCTTTCATAAATGACTGGTACTGTTCCCACTACATTTAAGGCTGCTGTGGTGAAACCCCTTCTCAAGAAACCCAAATTTGATCCGGATGAACTGAGGAATTATCGTCCGGTGTAAAATTTACCTTTTTTAATTAAAAATACTGGAACGAGTAGTGGCGCAACAGCTCTCGGATCACTTGACTAGTAATCGCCTATTCGAACTGTTTCAATCTGCCTTTAGGGGACGTCGCTCGACCAAAACCGCGCTTACCAAAGTAGTTAATGATTCCAACACTGCCTCTGTGCTTCTACTGTTGGACCTCAGTGCAGCGTTTGACACCATTGAACATGACATACTCCTGGACCGGCTGGAAAACCTGTTTGGTGTTACAGGACTGGCCCATGCTTGAAATCCTACCTATCCGGTAGAACTCAGTGCGTCTCCTACAACAACACTACATCCATATTCACCAAAATTAAATATGGAGTACCTCAAGGTTCTGTTCTCAGACCTCTGCTGTTCTCTCTGTATATATCTCCGATTGGTCTAATTATTTGTAGCTTCGGGGTCAATTTTCACTGCTATTCGGACGATACTCAACTCTATGTCCCGGTCAAAGTTAATGCTCAAATCACTAATTTGGAGGCCTGCTTATCCGCTGTTAAAAGCTGGAAGTCGCAAAACTTTCTGCTCTTAAATTGAGAAAACATTTTTTTTATTAATCGGTCCTGTGCACGTTAGAAAGCAACTGACAATTAATTCCGACAATTGCGTGATCTCTCAAAGCTTAACAGCAAGAAACCTAGGTGTTAAGTTCGACTCCAACCTGTCCTTTGATGAACACATCAAATAAATTACCAAAAATGTGTATATGTGTGTATATGTGTGTATGTATATATATATATATATAATATATATATATATATATATATACACATACATATCAAAAATATGATCCCGTCTGTCTATGGCTGATGCGGAAATATTAGTACACACATTCGTATCTTCTAGGTTGGACTACTGTAACGTCTTATTGTCTGGGTTGTCCAGGGCAAGTACTCAAATCTTACAAAAGGTACAAAATGCTGCAGCGAGGCTTTTGACTAGAACTAGACAATTACCACACCACCCCCATTCTAGCCTCGCTCCACTGGCTCCCTGTCCATGTCAGATCAGACTTTAAGGTGCTGCTATTGACCTACAAGGCATTAAATGGGCTCGCACCTTCGTCTGACCTGGTTTCACACTACGCACCGTCACGGGCACTAAGGTCTGTGAATGCAGAGCTCCTGTCTGTCCCCAGAGTTAGGAAGACTGCCGGCAGCAGGACCTTCTCCGATCGAGTTCCTTCGTTATGGAACGCCCTCCCGATAGAGATCAGACATTCTGAGTCTATCGAGGTGTTCAAGTCTAAACTTAAGACTTATCTCTTTGACCTAACCTTTAATTAGAGCTTGTGCACCTTTCTGCTAGAATATCTACTCATGCATTACCCTAACATTATATGCTTTTCTGTCTATCTTCCACGGTTGGCCGATGCCTTGGGGGTCCTCTCCCTCTGTTCTGTGCAGAATCCACCGTCCTAGGAACCGTCTCTCCCCTGCTGCTAGTGCCTCGCATCAGCATTGATTCACCGTCCAGCAGGAAAGTACTCTTTTTACTCGCATGCCTGTTCATTCTTTATGTTAATTTTGTTTCGCACATTGGTTGTCTGTTTGTCCTCTACCAGTTTTCTTTGGTGGAGACGAGACGGTGTGGAGCAGGTCTCCCCTCTGGCAGCATCTAAAGTCCTCCTGGCAAAAAGTTCAATACATCCAACTTCGCAATAGTCGGCACGCTTGTACGTCAACTTTGTATGTTATCTCGCCGCGCAACAGAGTGCAGTGTGTTCTTCGCACCTTTACTCTGTCAACTCTCTCTGAGATTTCTCAATTTTTTTATCCCGATAAAGGTTTCTTTTACTGAGAGTTTTTTCTCAGCCGAGCTAAAGGTCTAAGTGCAGGTGTCATACTGTATGGAATGTAACTCCTACTGAGGCAAATGTCTGCTTGTGATATTGGGTTGATACTAGGGCTGTCAAATTAACACATTAATTTCGATTAATTAATCACAGAAAAATTAACACCATTAAAAAAATTAACGCAGATTAATCGCACTTCTATAATAGTGCCCTTTGACCCGGTGCAAAAGGGGTGAGACGATAACGCAGCTGCACCTGTAGCCTAGTATGCGACACGGCCCGCACAGGATTAAAGAGGACCTATGATACTTTTCGACTTTTATGACCTATAAACGTTGTTATAATGATGTATAGTCATGTTTAACCATACTAAAGTATCAAGTAATTTCGTACATGCATTTCGACGTATTCCCTGCTGACCGCCTGGGGTGGCTGTGCAGAGCACTAAAAACTGGCAGCCAGTCGAGTCGATCTTGTTCAAATTTCCGGTAAAAGTGTGTCACCAGAGATTTTTGCCATATATGGTCAGGCAAGCTCCCAGGTTGCTATATATAGCAGGGGTGACAATTCTACACCAGTGCTCGTTTAGCTCTGCCGATAGAGATATCATTTACGAAGCAATAGACCCGAGTTCGCGTCCCGCCCGGGCCGAATCTTTGCAGACATTTAGAATCACGACTTCCCTTCGCAAGGTAACCAATCACAAGGAAGGTGGGGAGGGGGCGGAGATGGCAGAAGCAAAGTGTTTACAGGGCCTGCTGGATCGCCAAAATAAGAGAAAGAGCTTCCCGAAAATCTACATAGTTTTTTGTGATGTGATTCGTGTCAGGTTGCTCTATAGCAGTTTTTAACAAGAAATTAAGACCAGAAAAGTAGTATAATAGGTCCTCTTTTAAGAAGCATAGAGAGGGCTCTATGGACGTTTTATGGGAAGCTTCGGGCAAATAAGCATGAAGGCTGTGCATTATGGATTTAGTGGGTGCCTAATTAACAATGTAGGTTCAAAACTCTCAGTATCTCTCAATCTTCCGTCTCACTTTTGTTTGCTAGCTTAACGCGGCAGTGCAGCGCTGTCTGTTGTGGAAGATAGACAGTCTTCATTTAGCCTGCTTGTTTTTTTGTGGTTTTAAGTAGAAAATTCGGCGAAGTTGGCTGAGGGGAGAGAGAGAGAGAGAGAAACTGTAGGCTATACAGCCGTTTATAAACAGGCATAACAGTGTCATATAAGTATGCGATTAATTTAGATTAATTAATCACAGAGCCTGTAATTAATTAGATAATTTTTTTGAATCGCTTGACAGCCCTAGTTGATACAACTAAAACTGTTTTGATTTGATTTGCCTATTTGCATAGTCAAATCCTAGTTAAAATGTTGGGCCGGGCAGTGTATTATAATGGGGCAGAAGTGATCATTGAGTGGGATTATTTGCGTGGGACTCTATAACTATTTTTTTCATTAAAATGTTGCATAGTATGCCTTTAAGGCAAAGATCATGTTTATCAAAGGTGCTATAAAGTAGCCTGCAAGTTTAGCACACCCAGCAGAGCAGTAATTAAAGCAATTAAGCAGGACTGTGAAATGTTCTCACGTATATCTGTGTGGGTCGATCAAGAAAAGAGAGCGAGCGGCCAACAAGCACACCGCGATTGAGACGCCAATTCTGTTACCCAGTCTTTCCTGACATGTATATTTTAATTTTACCTTGCTATGCATTTTAACGCATATTTAAAAAAGGAGTTAATTTCCAGGAACGTTCAAATAAAAAGGGGACGTCTGGTTAGTGATCATCTTAATAAACTATATAGTTATAAATAGCACAGGTTACTGTGAAATAAATAGAGTAAGGATCTAGTTTTTTCAATGTGGCACAACTTTTATATTTCATATCAATGATATGTTTATGAATCTACAATAACCTTCTTTACAGTCTACTTTCTTAGTTAACTTTTCCTTTTTCTCTTACTCCATGCTAGTTCTCCTGCTGCTGGGCAGCATACAAATAGCTCAAGCATAAAGACACATTGAAAACAACAACATGATTCATACCAATGTTGGCCTATGTAGCTTGCACAGCAGCAATGAAGGGTTGATATTATGTGACATGTGGTGCGTCATAGCAATGCTCATGTAGGGCTCATTGCAGGGCTTAGAAAGAGAAAGCAAGGCAGAGTCAATGATAGATCATGTGTGTACACATGTGAAGGACTAGTCCCACAACTACATTGTAGTTGTGACGTTGGTAACCACTTATAAACATTTGCTCTGACATCAAACCCTGTCAACAGAGTTTCCACTGTCATGGGAAAAATTTGACATTGGCAGGCCTACACAATCCTACTCATCCCGGTTAACAAATGTAATGATGGAAATAACTTTTCTTGGAATTCAATAATTATTATTATTTCCCTCTGTATTTTCCCACTGTATACCCTATTGCTCAACACTGCTCAAGCGAGGAAGCCACACACCAGAAATGGCCAGATGGTAGTGCTAATTTCCATTTTGTTTAATAAATGTTTACCAGAGTCTAGACTGATTTAGATAAGACAGATGATTCAGTTTCTCAGTCTGAATGTTTTTTACAGTGTCTCCCAACTGATAATCTTTCAAAGGGAGAGAGTGAATCACCTGCAATGCTATCTGCATGTTCATCATCATATAATGATAACCTGCAAAATCTGGAGCAGAAGACTCAACTGGGGCCGGTTTCCCAAAGCCTTCTTAGAGCCTTCTTAACGCTACGTCATTCGTAACCCCTACGTAGAGTTCCTACTTAACGTTTCGCCTGTTTCCCGAAACCTTCTTTGCTACGAATCTCTTTCGTACGTCATACGTTGGTAAGGTTGGTCTGGAGCGCCCTCAGAGCCTTCTTAGCTCTACCGTATGGATGTTTCAGCTCTCACTTGTGTAATTTAACTAATAAATCTGACTGTATTTCATATCAAACGGACACAGCGATGACTGTATTTAATAACAAACTGTTAAAAACGATCCAACTGTATAGTGTATATCACGTAGCCTATATTTAAAGTAGGCTTAGGCTATTATATATTTTAGCAGAATGCCATTAACTCTGATTCACAAAGTGTTCAAAATATATGAACAAGTAGCCTACTTTTTAGTCATCTAACTGACTTGACAATCAGCATTAACTGAATGGATGCGATGTCCGTCAATATGAAAATACCAATAGGCCTACGTGATACACTATAGCCTACAGTCGGATCGTTTTTATCAGTTTGTTATTAAATAGGCTACAGTCATCGCTGTATCCCTGTGATATGAAATACAGTCAGATTTATAAGTTTAATGACACAAGTGAAAGTCCCTGCGATCGCTGTGGCATCGCCAGAGATACAAACCCCCACATTTCCTTCTGTAAAGCACCATGCGTAAAACGGACATGAGTGACATCCCTGTTGCGCATGGAACTGCCACAAGTCATTCATGATGGAAATAATTGCTGCAACAATCTTCATCTCCTCCGCTGTTTCTATATTTTCTATATCTTTTTTTAAATTGGTATAGGCTATGGTAGTATGTTCGACATGGTTAACACTAGAACCTCCGCACTGTGTTCCACACCGGCTCTCAGCTGTCAGCTGAGCCCGGGCAGTGTGCGTCGGATCCTCCGCCTCAAAACATGTAAACGTGCGAAAAAATGAATGAATAATCAATTAGAGCTTACCTTAAAATAAGTGTGCCATGTTACTGTTTATTGTATTTAGGATTTTAGCTCATTTGGACGCTGTTTGGGCCGTCTGTTTTTATTTATATAGGCTATTGGCGATATTATATCTACTTTCAGTTTCATTACTGACCCACCAAGTAACGTGATTAGTGTTCTTAAAGATACTTAGATTATAAAACAAGAGTTCCAAAACACAGATGATGATTCAACAAACTAATTCATGACTTTATATTACACTAGAAATGCACGGGTAGATTTGATTAGACAGCATACAGATGCAGCTGCGCATGAAATGAGCAGGAAATGGATAATCGAACTCGGAGCAACCGATTTCAGCAGTGTACGAACGACGTAAGGAGTGCTTCTCCTAAGACACGGTTCGGGAACCACGACTACAGAGGTAAACAACTTTGGTAAGTCATAACGTAGGAGTCTTCGTAGGAGTCTTCGTAGCGCTAAGAGATGACGTTATCGGGAAACCGGCCCCTGGGCTGTAACCGGGATACAAGTGCAACACGTAGGCATGCATTATATCACAAAAAAGTGTGTTTAAGCGGACCAACCAGCCCGAGACTAGGGGGCGGAGTCGGCATGGAACCGGCACAGTGCGGGCCAAAGGGGAGGGGGCTCAGTGCCAAATCAAACATGCCCACACCAGCTCCCTGCTGAGCAGTGTCAGTCACTGTGCATGGTTCCTTGCAGGCACAGTCTCTGGGATAGAATCGGAGGGCCGTTTACACTGCAATGTTTTCAACATAATATGCAAAAGTATTTTAACGTTTGGGGCCATTCGTTTACACAGGAACAGCGTATTGGGGGCTGAAAATCTAAACTTTTTAAACCAGGTTCCAGAGTGAAATCTTTTGAACACGAAACTCCAGCATTAACGTGTGAATTTACAAAAGCCATTCCCTTTGATAACGATGACATCACGGCTCCTCCAGGCATATGCCCATTACATTTAGTAGAGTTAGAAGAGAACATAAATTGATTTGTTGATTACCAAGCTGTTTTTGTGATTTTTATCTCGCTTTATTTAAGCGACTCCAATAAACATGGACTTTTTATAAAAAGGACGGCAGATTAAAACATGGCACCAATTCATTCCTATGAAAGCTGCTCAGTGGTGCAGCGCAACATCGTGGATAGAATTTCTTCCGCCAAGCCAGGGCCGTCGTATAGGGGGTAAAGGTTATGACGATTATAAGGGCCCACAGCCAGCTAGGGCCCACACAGCCCCTAGTAGAATCTATGACAAAATGATCATTTATACAGTGAACTAATATATAACCATACGAATGAGTCTGAATTAAAACAAAGTCACAAGTCATACAATATTCTAATGCTAATCATTTCAATAACCCCCTTGGCCCCTTCTTAAAAAAAATGGTTTGGTCCAGCCCGCGGTTCGTTCTTCCTCATTGGAATGAGCGCGAGCAAACTCCAGCAGGCGAGGATGCCCCCAAAAAAGCACAAGTTTGCACACCAGAAAAGAGTTGAGAAGGAGGCCAGGCCTAGGCTATGAGCAGCAGAGCAGGGGCCCAGGACATCAACAACTTTTTTTTCTAATAATGGTGAGAGTAAAACTACAGAGGGAGGCTGAAACAATTAGCCTACTACTTGTTCATTCATAACATTACCTTTGACGGGGCGCAGGCTGAATCCTACGTTAGCTGTCATCTGGCCGCGCTACACTCTGATCAAGTCGCCAGTTCATAAAAAAAAAAAAAACTAATAAAAAAAAGTCGCCAGTTCATTGTAGAGCAACGGTTCCTACAGTAACTATAACTGAACGTTACTACTAGTGACTATGTGTTTTACACATATTACTGTCTGACAGTGCTCCAGTAGCCTATGCGCCCATTCAGAGGGTGTATTATGACACATTCAACTTCTACTCGGTAATTATGAGCATCTGACGATGGTCAGTTACATTCAGGGCCGTCGGACTGCGAACAGACTTGGGGGGCCCAAGGCAGAGGGGGGCTGCACCCAAAAAAAATAAAAACGTATTTTAATTTTTAATTTTTTTCTACTGGCTCAATATAGGCCCCTGATCTTTGAAGGCCCAGAAAAATGTTATTTAGGAGAAAAAAAAAGATATCAGGGGCCTTTCATTCGTCAGTACATTTTTGTTATTTTTTAAATAACATTGTTCGGGGCTACGAAGATCAGGGGCCTGTATTGGGCCATTAAAAAATACAAACGAAGGGAAAAAATTCCCGAAGCTGACTGGATTTTTTAAACATGTACATTTCTTCTTTCTGCTTTTTGATCATTCTGTGTCTATAAATTATTCCAGAAAATAGTACTAAATAGCTTACATAGGAAACAGTTGATTTAGCCTTAGTTTTATTCTCAAAGTGCACCAGATTGATGAATTTTACTTAAACATTTTAAAAAAAATCTTCCGGGGGAGCATTCCCCCGGACCCCCCTAGAAAGTCCACGGTCCAACCGTGTACATGTAACCCTGTTAACAACGTACTGTATTGTTACTTTTATCTATGTGTAATGGAAGGCTGGCCTAAGGTGGTGTAAGTAAACATCTTAGATGGCTTTCTGCATCTGAAAGGATATTTTCTGGAGAGTGGCTGAGATTCCTCATCTCCGTCTGCTTCATCAGATGATGCTGCCGGATGAACGCCTGCCGTCTCTGCTGCCATGGTGCCGTCATCTGCTTCGTCGGCCGCCATCGTCGCGCTGACCTCTTCATCGGATGCTGGAATATGGTCGTCTGCTTCATCAGATGATACTGCCGCTGCTCCCGTCTCATCCACCATTCCGCTGCCATCTGCCTCCTGCTCTTCCTCTTGTAAATCATCATCCTGTCCAGGATGCTCTTCGGTGTCTCGGTGCTCTTGGTGTCTAGGGGTTTGTTGTAGATAATACTCTTCGTCTCCCGCTCTCAGCCGGCTCATGGCTGAGGTGGGTCTTGCTGGTGATGCTGTGATGATGGCTCTCCATTCGCCTTCATCCTCTGAACCGCTGTTTGTCACATCTTCCCTCTGATATGTCTGTTTGTTCCTTTTCTTTTCCTTTTTGGGTCTTGTGTCTTCTAATGTGACATCCTCCTCCACTGGCAAATAGTCACAAGGCAACAGTAAGTTTCTGTGGAGGACTCGAGTCTTTCCTGGGCCTCTCTCAGGCCGTATCACATACACTGGACTGTCTTGTTTCTTTTCAATGACTACATGTACCTTCTCCTCCCAGTACGACCGGAGTTTTCCAGGGCCTCCTCTCTCTGACAAGTTGCGAACCAACACCCTGCAGCCCTGTTGTAGCTCACCTCCGTACGTCTTTTTGTCATAATATTTTTTTGCTCTGGCCTGTCCTTTCCGGTCCTCCTTTGAGGCTAGTTGATATGCCTCAGCCATGCGCTTCTTCCATTTGTCTGCGTACTCGCTGTGAGAACGACTCTCCTCTTCATTAGGCTTCAGGCCAAACATGATGTCT
>JAOPFK010000149.1:0-54607 GCA_026122265.1 Ammodytes dubius | reverse complement strand
ATGTCTTACAGAAAAATGAAACGTAATAATAAAAGGAATACTACTCAGTCATAATCAGTGGTGTTAACTGCTTCGACCAAGAGACAGAACAATATCACCTTTTAAAAATCCTTTACAGTATTTGAAAAAAACTTTTTGCGAATGTATATTAAATTAAATTATTATATTAAACATTCCATAGGTTTAGTTATACGGTCAAAGTACCCCCATTAGACTAAACCGTTTAAAATACATGTTAAAGTCACACCTGTTATTTTTTTTTTGAAAGTTGAGAAGAAATCGAAAACATTTATCAGGAGCAATTTTGAGGATTTAAATCAGATGTGATACTAATAGCAGAGCTTGAGGGGGTGCCTGGCTTTTAATGTTATTTTTTAAAATTTTATTTTACAAATGAAATGTGTACTTTACGTTATTTTGGACCACTGAATTATTTCACTAGGAAGACACCACAGTCTCTGAGAACACTTTTTAAAATTTTTCTAATTTGGCATTTTCATGCTCGTTATTAGACAGTTTGGAAAGAAAGAGTTGTAATGGGGCAAAGAGGGGAATGACATGCAGATAACGACTACAAGCCGGACCCCAACCCATGGTCTGCTGCTTCCCAGGACTGGGCCTCTATGGA
Organism: Ammodytes dubius; assembly: GCA_026122265.1. Lineage (NCBI taxonomy): Eukaryota > Metazoa > Chordata > Actinopteri > Uranoscopiformes > Ammodytidae > Ammodytes > Ammodytes dubius. The sequence continues at coordinate 53,979 of JAOPFK010000149.1, read as the reverse complement.
GGGACGCTCTAAGCACACGAGCGCCCCCCCCCCCCCCCCCCAAGAAGATTTATTTTAATGCTGAGCTACAAAGCCATCACTTGTTAACAAAGGTAAGGTGAGGATACAAATGAATAGATTTTAGTGGAAGAGGAGAGTGAGGATTTGCTTATTTTCTCTGTTTGTAATGTTTTCATTATAACTGAACGTCTTTGGGTTGGCGGGACGACACTATTCATTTACCGTCATCTCAAAAAAATACATGAATGTTTTTACAGGCTGTACGATTGAGTGATTAAACACTTTTAAAATGAGATGAATCCATAATGACAATAATCGGTTCAAATTCAAGATGTTGCCCTTATTCCAATATAATCAACTGAACTATCCATTCAAATCCACTGTATCTGCAGTGTGTGTGTGTGTGTAGTTAGTAGCAGGAAGAGATTTCTCACATACAGGACATCTTGTATTCAATTTAGGGGCACTTTACACGGCCACGCAAAACGGTGCATACGCAGAAAAATTTCTGCGGTTGCACTATATCATTTACAGGAAAACAGCAAACGCAAACGCAAACGCAGGCATGAACCGCAGATTTTTGAGATCACCTCCGAGGGAGGATTTTTTGGAAAACTTAACGGTTTTGGTTTCCTGTAAACACCGAAACCATTTCCCCTGATAACGCTGACGTCACGGCTCCACCCTCACACATGCGCATTGCGTTTGGATATAAATAGGCATGCGCCGTCTTTGTAGGTCCATGTGCGCCAGTTGAAAAACAACAAAAACAATGGCGGATCACCGAGCTGTATTCATTGTGCTCATGGACGTTGTGCTGTTGCTGATGAATTTGTTATCGTGCCACCAATCGCTCCTACAAGCAAATAGGGAAAGAGTTGTGCTCTGCCTGTTTTTCTAGCTAAATAAACGTGTGTCACTTCTATATGCCAGGGACACGGCTCTCTCTACATTAAAAAAACACTATCAGCGTGCAGCGGTTAAGTTAGGCTACTGTTCAACAAAAGGAGCATTAAGGCTACGGCTTCACAGTAAAAGCATTTCACTGGCTAAACATTCAAAGCATTTCGCTGGACACACGTGAGTTGACTTTTATTTTGAAGTACGCCTAACAGGAAAATATCCGCTCACGAAGCCCCTTCACTATCAGCAAGTCTGCTGTTTTTCCGAGTTCAATGCAGTGAAATAAGCTTGTCTTTTACAATATTTGTAACCCCAAGCTTACACCAACCGCTTTATGAACGTTAGTGGCATTAATTTTCGGTTACAGTAAGGTTTTATGCATCAAATTGTACCGGAAGAGCTATCTACTAGGCTGTCACCGCTGCTATTGGCTTGGCATGGCTGCTACTTCAGCGATTTCGGCCCGTTTCCTCTGAAAACTTTGTGTACGGGTGAAGATGTCAGATAAATTGTGTCTGAACGGGGTTTTTTTTTTTAAACCAAAAACGGGAAAACGTGAGTTTTCACCGTGTAAAGTGCCCCTTAGTGTTTCATTTCAACAGAGCCATTACTTGCATGGACGCACCATTACAGATTACCCCGGACAAACTCTGAACCCATTTTTCCACTTTATCCATCTATTATTTTCACTTTACTCTTCTTTGGCTGCAGATACATAAAAAATTAAAAATAGAAAAATATGTGTAGTTGTTTTGTCCACTCCTTCACATGAGTTCTTAAATCCATAGCTCGCTAATCACAATAACGTACTACAATGTACTCACTATTTAACTTGTTTATGTTGTTCTATAAATGTACAGTATCTTTGTTCTGGAAGCACAAATAATGCACACAAAGATATCTCCCACTAGAATCTCTCCCATATCAATCTTTCTATGGATACACCTTTTCATAAGGAACACATTGACATCATACAGTAGTTTTCTCATAAAGAAACGTTTCGTTTTTTTAAAACAAGGTCTGTGTACTTAAACCAACATGAACATTGTTGTATGGGCCATCAAAGATGTGAAAATAATGTTAAGATAATGCAATAAATTATCATCTTATTATTTTCATCTTCCTGCTATCTCCAATAAGAACCAGCTAACCAGGTTATTAACTAGGATTTAAGAAAGACTCAAGTCAATCCACAAGACCTTTTTAAAGATACTTTTTTTTGGCATTTTTATGCTTTATTGATAGTGTAGAGACAGAGTTGAAAATGTGACCGAGAGGGGAGAGACATGCAGAGAGCGACCGCGGGCTGGAATCGAACCCGGGTCCGCTGCTGGCCGAGGCCCATGGGGGGGACGCCCTACCAACTGAGCTAAGGGCGCCCCAAGACCTTTTTAATTAGGCTTTTTATTTTCTCCATTTCATTCATTCGTCTGTTATTACAATGTAATTATATGTTTGCTGAATCTTATCTTCCTAAATACTGTGTCAAAGCCATCTCCACACTGCATGGATATAAATCTGGAGGAGAAATATTTACTCATCGTATAAATATATATTGACATCCATATAGTATCAGGTATATTATCATATATATTTCTGAAAGCAGTACATTTTTAAAGATATTTAGTTGTAAAATACCAGAATCAACCTCTTCAAGTGATAGAAAGCCCCAAAAAATTACAAGAAACAATACCAGGGCCATACAATTATTGTTCTCAAATGTAGATATGGCCCTGACCATATGGTATTTGAATTACTTGGACGCTAACTTGTCTCCCTCATCACAATATTTGTTTTTATTCACTCAAACTTTATATTGCTACCCCCAGTTCCTTATGATTTGCCATTTCTACAATAGATGAGCAGACATGCTGTTTCAATGACATCCAATCATATTTTGTATTGCACCTGTTTGCTCTAAATTCCAGCCCATAATCCACGCCAATTCGCTATAAATGAGGATTCTGGAGTGCATGTCAGTCACAGATTTTACATACGAGACAGGGTTCCAGACTGTATTGGACACCGAATCACTTAATGGTGGTTTGGGTTAACAGTTTAGATGTGTGACTATTACACCTCTGGGGCCCTCATGTGGCTTCTGAAGGTAATACCAGGTTAGTCAAAGGCTAAGGTTGTATTCACACAGGGAAAGTCCGCTAGTTCACTTGCTTTGGTTCAGACCAAATAGAGTTTAGATTTTTTTTGTTTGGTGTGGTACACATTCATATTGCCCCTTTTGTAAGTGAACCAGAATTACGAAGCAAAACCACACGTGATCTGAGGTCATTCATTCATTGGACAGACATTCTGGGGTGGAGAGAAGCAGGAAGAACGAAGTAAAAACTGCGAAATATATCATTGATATAATATGGGGTTAAAAATAATAAAAATGCCTACATCTAGCCTATAAATAAAGAAGAAAAAATCAAATTATTGTTGTTTCATATGGTTATAATATGAAGCCCTATGACAATACCACATTATGTGGCTTGTAGTCTACGATGTGAAACATAATTTTTACTGTATTTTTGCTACTGGACGTGCGGCTCGCGAGAAGAATTATAGGCTCATGCCAACACTCAGCTGATTAAACTGTGTATCAGCTGGGTGTCAGTTTGGCCCAGTTCAGCTCCAAACTGACACAGGGATAGTATTGACGGTCCCGTACATGGGAAGCAAAATAAAAACACACTTCTTGCGCAGCGTGAACCTGTTGGCACTGTGCGGGACTCTCCCCTCTCCTTCATCTGATTGCTGAACACATTCAGCATTTTTACACGTCCTCTCGATCAAATGTAATAGCCTATATTGTTCTGGGCTCCCGGTCAAACCACAACTTATCGTCCTAACAATGGCGACAACAACACTTTCCCATAATGTGAGGCTGACGGCAAATTATTAAAAAAGAAAAGGCACAGTGCTTCCAGCATTTGGGTCGGATCGAGTCCGGCCAAATTCACACCACAAACGAACTGCAGCAGAGTGCGTTTTGAAGCGCATCGAGACTACCTCTTCAGCTGGGTCTCGGAGCATTTGTTTGGTCCGCCCCTGAGTGCGATTGCTATATTCACACCTGCCTGAAAGATGCGCACCGAAGGCAGAAGTGCATCTGAGTTCGTTTCAACCGAACTAAACACGGCATGTGTGAATAGACCCTAAGACAAATTGAGAACATAAGTCATTGACAGTAAACCTTCAGTCAAAAATCTGGGTTTAGGCAATTACTAAGGTAGGAGTCATTGTTTAGGTGAAAGCCTATATGGTTGTGCAACAGTGTCTTTGGCCTTAATATGTGTGGAAAGAAACAGTTATTTCTTATCAAGACTAAGACCAGTTATATGGCAATATTAGCCTTCACAGTGAAGATGATGTTACATATCTGTTTGAAAAAGTATCTGCTGCTGTTGCCCTCTAAGTAAGATTTGGATAAAGGTGGAGAACGTCAAATCACTTATTGTCAAAATCAGTAAGTATCCGATTCCGCTACCTGTCCGTACTGTGTGTGCGCTGAAAGAAAATCCAGTGTTAATACACAGCCTAAACTCTGTAAACAGGCATGTTGCTATACAGTGGGCCCCTTTGTCCATTGTTTAAAAGCAGCCTAATACACACAAATATCCATGTTGTTTCCTTATTCCATGCCATATGCAGAGCGAACGTGCCCCCTGACGTTTTAAAAGTTCAAAGTAATCACCTTAATTTATAATGTAATGAACGTTTATAATGTGAATAATTCTTATCTTGAATAACTTTGACACATACATACATATCCATATTTCATTATCAAGTATCACCTTATAACATAGTAGGCTACATATCACGTTATAATGTGATAGGCTAAAGATATTTTATTTTATTTCTGTAGTTGCATCAATACTCTTCCGTGGGTAGAAGTGTATCTCTGGATTAAAAAATTATTTTCTTACTCATACACAATGTTTTAAAAGTATTTGGTAACACTTTACAATAAGGGTACATTAATTAACTGTTAATTAATGCTTAATAATAATTTATGAAGAATTAACCAAACGTTAACGACGGTTTAGTTAATGCCTCCCAAGTATTATGCTTATCTAAGCATTACTTAATTAAGCATAGTTAGTTAATATGCTTAATAAGCATTAACTATGCATTAACTAACTGTTAATAGCATGAACAAAGCATCAATTAACAGTTAGTTAATGTACCCTTATGGTTCAGTGTTACTAAGTATTTAATTGATTCCAAAAGTTAGAAGATTAAACATGAGCGCATAAATCAAAGCAATCATCCAAACTCACGTCTGTCTGTTGGCTGACTGCACTGTTCGCTGGTCAGAAGTGACATAAGCCCTCCATAAGAAATACAGCAAGTTATCCTGTGGATAAAACTCTGCCTGGGAAAAAACTGTTCGCTTGGAAAAAAGGCACAGCGGTTTATTTTTTTTCGAGCGCTTTGCCCTTTTTGAGCGGCCGCTTCGAGTGTTTCAAGTTGAAAAAAGCTTAACTTTTCAGAAAAGCGGCAGGGACAACACCGGAGTTTTATCAACGGGCCAATCAGATAAATTGATAATAGATCGTCGGGACTCGGCGCCTTGGCAACCATGAAGATGGAAGAGAAACTGCTTTTTCCGTCTGTTTGCCCGAAACAGTATGAAATTACTGACTTAAAATGACTTTAAATTGCCTGTTTGTGGGAGCAGATTAGGCGGACACTAGATTTGCTGTATATTTATCTCCTACGGATCGTTTCATGCGCACACATCTGCCTACTACTTGCCCTGTGTGTTTGCAGGAGCCACGATAACTCCTCATCCAAACAGATGATGGTGGAAAGTATTCTCCGTTTGATAAGACTACTCATATTAAAATGTAACGATTTAAATAGAAAACGTAGTAAGCCTAAACAATGAAACCAGTGTTGATCATAGGCCTGACAGTGCAGGGCTCCAGACTAACTTTTTCCTTGGGTGCACTGGTGCGCCTAACTTTTTAATTTGGGTGCACCAGCACTTATTTTAGGCGCACCCAAATCCCAATATTACAGCGTCAGTTCACATAGACATTAGGTAAACAGAAGTAAAGTTGTAGAAACGTTTATCACAACAAAAACTTGGATAATAAAACAAACTTAAAGTGCTTGTTTTAAAGTGCCTGAAAGACTCAAATAAATAAACCAAACAAAGAAAACTCAAACACAAGTGTGTGGTATTCCTTGGCTAGATTACTGAGCATAATCTGGCCCACGACCCTCAGACGGCTAACATTTGTAATGTGGCCTTCTTGCCCTCTTTCCTTGGGTCAACCAGATTGCCACACTCTCTGTTGGGTCAAAGTCCTCCAAAGTTGGACCCTCAACGCTGATTCTAATCACTGTGTCTGAATGAAGAGATGCTCTCACGTCAGACTTTATCCTCTTCTGTGAAGCTTCTTCCTTCTCACACACAGCAGATGACACTGGGAGGACCAGCATAATGTGGACCAGGGGCAGGATGTTCTAAAAGAAACAAACACACATATAAACTTCATGTACAAGCCACATTTGTACCATAAAAGCTTTGAAATAAAAACAATATAAAAACCTCTAACTCCAAGCAGTATGGCTGTCTGGTCAACATCATCTCCCACAGGCTGGTGTAGCTCTTGTCCCTAAATATCCTAGAAATCAGCATTACCAAGGCCACAAACTCTTCTCTAGCCAGCTCAGTGTTGACACCATTTCTGAAGTTACCACAAGAAATGTGATGAAATGGCAATACATTTTTGGGAAACAGTAATATAATTACACATAGCATAATATTGTTGCTGTGTTCCAATCAGTCACCTTGTGAGGATGGGGGAGAAATGTTCCAAGAGGAACTCAAGATTATCTGCACCATGGTCCACCAACGCTTGAAAATGATTGAAAATGTTGAAGCATCTGACTGCCTTTGCACTGGCAGATTCTATAGGGCCCACTCCTATGAGAAACATAAAAACATATCCATTATATTATTCAGAATTTAGGTCAACATTATTAGAGCTTCTTGTTGTTGTTATTATTTTGAAAGAGGTTTAATGTTGATGTAACTTCACTTGCCTAAGAGGCTGCAGAATCTGGCCTTCAGATGCTTCACTGTGGAACTCACTATTGTCTCTATCGCATTTTGAAGTTTAGGGGCCCCTTGCGCGCATCTCGGCAGATGTTAAGTCACTCTTAAAGCTCTCCATTTGTAGATGATTTGCCTTACGGTGGACCGATGGAGCTCAAACTTTTTTGTATGAATTTATAGCTGTCCCCAGACAAATGTGCAACATCAAAACTCTATTCCTGAGATTCTCTGAGATTTTTTTCCCCTTTTAGCATGTCTGACCTGTATGGGAGCACTTTGGTGAGCCTAAACTGACTTGGTGTTATCTCTGTTTTACCTTGTGCCACCCAATTTCTTCCCTAAAGATCTCTCATTACATTGGTCAATTTCATCAATCAGTTTGGCCCACCTGATTGTGTTTACCTTGCTCGCTTTAAGCAATGCAGCTCAGGGTTCACAGACTTTTGCACATACAACAGTTGGCAAATAATTAGTTTTATCTCTTTTAACAATTGATTTCTGGAAAAGAAAAATGTTGAATTGATAAACAAACATCTGTTATTCCATATAAAAATACTGGTATTGATAAAAATGAATTAATAATGGTTTAACACAATAAAATTTCAAAATGCTCAAGGGGTTCACAAACTTTCAAGCAGCACTGTACCTGACCAATCATGGCATTGTCCCGCTGGACAGACAACATGGCCAGTTCCAATCTGTAAAGGCACATTATAAATGAACATAAACCCGATCTTTATGTTTCATTAGTAGGTGATAAATCAGGGCTCCAGACTAACATGTTTTACTAGGAGCACTAGCGCCCCTAACTCATGTAGTGGCACACCTTAATTTATTAGGGGGCCAAGCCCGAGTAGGGCTGGGAACCCTATTGTTTTTGTAGGGATTATTCTTATTCTTCCATGTAAAAAAAGTGGTAAAAGTGGTGCTGCAGCCCAAACCGTAAAGGGTTGGGACATGCCACTTGCAGGGCTCATCCAGGTCCGTGCCTGGTACGCAGACAAAAAAATTCAGACATCCCGGCCACTAGGTGGCGCTACAACAGCAGAAAAACACGTTTGGGGCTATAACTCCCACACCGAAAGTCCGACAGTCAAAAACTTTACATCCACAGATGCCCACAAGTCAGCTGCATCTTTTGAGATAGGCCACGCCCATTTGCGTATATATAGATTTTTCGCTACATCGCAAAAACTCTGTCAGTCACCAAAAAATACTCCTCCTACAGTTTTCGCCCGATTTGGACGAAACCAAAAGCATTATGCTCTACTGACTCCCACGAGCAAAAGTTGGTCAAATAATTTCTCTACGACCATCGGAAAACCAAACAGTAGCGCTTTAAAGATTTGAGAAAATCCTTAAAAAAAACAAAAAACAAGGGATTTTCTTGAAACTCAAGGGAGACTATCATGGGGCATACCTGAGTCTATTAAAAAAATATGGGCAAGAAATTCCTATGTATGCCGGACTTATTAAAAAAAAGAGTTTTTCAATTTTTTTGCCTTTTTTCGCCATTTCCTAAGTCTTTCGGCGGGAAAATGGGAAAATTCCAAAAAGTCTCTTTACAATGGAGAGGTTGACAATTTCATTTTGCTCTAACTCCCCAACCGAACATCGCACATTCAAAAACTTGACATCCACTTGTTCGGTACATTGAGCTGCATCTTTCTATCTAACGTAGTTTTGCGAATGTCATCCATAGGGGGCGCCATAACCACAAAAAGCAAAGAAAACGCGTTTGGGGCTATAACTTCCACACCGAACATCCCACAGTCAAAAACTTTACATCCCCGGAATCCGTGAAGCGAGGGGCCGGCGCCGCGGACGACGACGCCCGATCCCGAGTCGCGTGGGAGGCTTGGCCCCCGTTCACAACTGCTTGCAGTTCTAGTTTATTATTATTCTTCCGGACAATTACACACAATACACAATTTTCTCTTTGACATATTCATACATAAGTACTTTGTGTTATCGTCCGAAGGGTGGCAGGAGAAGCCAAAGGCTTAACAGGTCCCTCCCCCACTGCCATCAGATTCAGATACACAGATAGGCTACACAGCTACTGATACCGAAATTTAAATTTAAGAAGATGCAGTCCAATACACAGACAATTTTAGGTCTCCTTATTCATAGACAGTAGGGTTGCCGCGGTGTGGACATTTTCATACCGAGTAATACACGTGCGTCAACACCGGTGTTACCAGTAACACCACCAGACAGGGTCTTAAAAAAACAAAAAAACAAATTATTAGGCTTCACCGCAGATTTCAAGAGAAGACGGTCCGTCGGCTCTGTAGGTGCTTACTTTGATCTTAAACATTAGATCGCGCCATTTATTCTTGAACAAAACAAATGCTTAGTGTTTGTAGATGATTTGGTTAAATTATTATGCAATTTGTTCAATATGAGCCACCACAGCCACCCTCATCGAATCAGAATGACTGGTGGGCTACTTCACTTTTACCTGTCTGTAGGCTATCAGAGCCATGATCGGAGCGCAGTTTATTGAATGCTTGGATTAAATTCACTCGTTTAAACTCGGTGTGATCCTTGACTCATACCAACCCATATGAACTTTCTACAGTGTTGTCAATAACTGTTGTTGTGCACTTTGAGGTGTGTTGGTGACCCGACGTCATTTTACCGGGGCTTCAGCTCCAAATGTTTTGAGTTAAGCTACCACGGATAGGCCTATATTTGCGGCGTGATTTCCACTGGGGACTTAATATGTTCTCTCCCCCCCACACTTTACAATTCATAATTTTTTCACCGCAAGCTGTCATCGACACGGAGCAGCAGCACACAGACAGCCTGCCGCTGTGTAGGCGCGGGTGTGTGAGTGTGTGTGTTACCTCCGGTTACCTTCCGTTGCTGAATCTTCAACAGTTTGCAGACTACCTAGTTTAGCCTACGTTTTCAGGTTCCCTAGTTTTGGGGTTTCATCAAAAATATTGCCAAATAGGCGCATTTGCTTTGGGCTTTGAAGCCAAGTCCTCCGCCATCGTCTTATAAACTCTCTACGGGAGACTCCGCTGCTATGACGCGGCTCTGCGCTGCACGGAGCGGAGCAGACACTTTCAGTTTCATTGTTTTCCGAGTAGCCTTATTATAACTTATAATTTAGAGTAGCCTTAGACATACTAGTTTTTTTTAATTTAGCCGAATGAACTGCCGCCGTCATGCAAAATTGAACCAATTGGCTTTTATGTCTATTTTTTTTAAATAGGCATAGCCTATAGAGCCTATGCCTCCGGTGTTACTCGGTGTTGAGGCTCCCACCGATGTGAGCCTCAACACCGAGTAACACCGGTAACACCTACTACCGCGGCAACCCTAATAGACAGTATAATAATAATAATGGATTGGATTTATATAGCGCTTTTCAAGGCACTCAAAGACGCTTTACAGGATTCCAGGTTCCATTCATTCACACACAGTTCTACTGGTGGTAGTAAACTACCATAGTAGCCACAGCTGCCCTGGGGCAGACTGACAGAGGCGTGGCTGCCATTCAGCGCCTACGGCCCCTCCGACCACCACCTCAAACATACAGCAGTCATACACATTCACACGAGGCAAGGTGGGTGAAGTGTCTTGCCCAAGGACACAACAACCATGACACAGGTGGCCGAGCGGGGATCGAACCGCCAACCCTTGGATCATTGGCCAACCCGCTTAACCACGGTCTCCCCACGGTGTACAACAGACATGCTTTCCATTTTCCTCTCTGCCTGTGACAATACAGATAGTGATGTGGCCTTGTGCATTTCTTCTCTGGTAGTCTAAACACATCTGCAAAAGTATTCAAAACAGTCAGTCTCTGCTGACCTCGGCTGCAGGCCCATAACATGCAGTGTAATAGACCTGAAACGCATCTATTGCAAAGCAGCAGTGAGTGTGAGAGTCTGAGTGACGTAGCAGATGAGGAACTTACCCTCTCTCAGGACAAAAAGAGCATTGTGTCCATTCAAGAACTTTTGAAGCTCTTCTATGTTTGCCACTGGGAGGGTTGCGGCAAATGCCTAGTCCAGCCACCGACCCTGAGGAAAAGTGGATTTGGTTTACAAATTAAAACTGAATGCATTGTTGGGCATGACTACTCCTGGAACTCACAGCCTTCGGTCAGAGGAATGATGGAGTGCAACGTTTCCATCCCTGCAGCCTGTTTCGTGACTGGAAAGGAGTGTAGCCCATTTCTGGAGATTTGTGACACAATTGGCCTAGAAAGTCTGTCTCACAGAGAAAGGTTCAACATTCAGAGGGCTTATGTAATTCCAGAAGTGAGTGATGTGTGGACAATGCATAACGAAGCTGTGCTGGCTGCAGTACATGACAAACCACTGGTTGTGTCTGGAGACTGCAGATATGACAGCCCTGGCCATAATGCAACCTTTGGAACTTACTCGCTACTAGACACCAAGTCGAACTTGGTTGTAGCGCAGGAGACCGTCAGAGTCACAGAGGTGAAGAACAGCTACTGGCTGGAGGTGGAAAGAATGGAGAGGTGCCTGATGAAGCTCGCAGATTACGGTGTGCAAACAGCTGTGATTGCCACTGACTGCCACCCCTCTGTGCAGAAGGTCCTGCGGACACAATACACAACAATTCAACACGAGTACGACCTCTGGCACATTGTGAAATCTGTGAAAAAAAGATTGGGTAAGATCCACAATGAGGAGCTCTACGAATGGATGAAAATGATTACCAACCATCTCTGGTACTGCGTCAGCAGCTGTGGAGGAAGCGTGGCCAGGCTCAAGGAGAAATGGACCTCCATTCTTCACCACATCACTAATGTGCACCACTGGACATGTGGTGAGACGATGTCACGCTGTGAGCATGCTCCATACACTCCTGAAGAGGAGAGCATGCGCCCATGGCTCGAGCCAAGCTCTGCTGCCTTCCAACACCTCCAGAAAATTGTCCTTGACAAGCTGCTTCTGAAGAAATTAGAAAAAACAACACTTGGAATTCATACAAGGAACCTGGAGAATATTCACTCGCTGTACACTAAGTACGCGACCAAAAGGAAGAAGTTCCTCCAAGAGAGCTTCGAGGCACGTCTTCGCGTGGCTGCAATGGACCACAATAACAATGTAAACAGGAAGACAGCAGTTACACAGAAGGGGCAGCTGCAGTACAAACAGCAATACTCCAAAGGTGCACAGCAGTATGTGGTTACACCCAGAAAGGTAGCCAAAGACTACACCTTCAGAAAGGACATTGTGTCTGGCGTGATCCGCAGGTGCCAGTCCGTCACCATTCGTGCAGCACAACAAGAGTTAAAAAAACCAACAACAGTCACCCTGGCACAGCACAAGGGTGTTCAGAAGCCTGCAAAAGATAATTCAGTGGCAAAACATCTAAGCAGATTTGCCCCCTCACTGTAAATAAACAAAAAGATAGGAATATTAAATATGTAAATAAATAAGTACCGTATTGGTCCGAATATAAGACGACCCTGATTATAAGACGACCCCCCGTTTTTCAAAACTCATATTTGGAAAAAAGATTTGAAGACCAGATCTTGTTTTTTAAAAGGAAATTCATTTTATTTATTAAAATAATATACGAAAATAAAAACGCATTTAATAAAACACTTTCCTTCATTGCAAATGAACAGTAGTGCAAATAGACTGAACCGATGTGTTTACCACAGACTTTATTCCTCTGCTCCGCTGTGATCGCTCTCGCTGTCATCTCTCTATGCTCTGGTTCGGTCATCCTAGCTGCTGTCCTCGGCATCTGAGACGCAACATTTATTTAATGCTCATAGTTAATCACATTACATAGCCTAGTGCTGAAACGAAAGCTATCAACGCCGTGGTTTAAGGCTGAAATGATAACCGGGGCAGTGCACGTTACAGTTGTCGATTGGAAGGCTTCCGCGATCTCCGTTAGTTTCAGTTTACAGCCGATAAAGTTGCAATCACAACGACCGCATGGACAGCGTTTAAATGAAGCCTCTTTTTCTTATTTTCATTAGGGCGTTGATGCAAACGATGAAATCGAAACAGTACGGCGGCTGTGGTGTGCGTAAAAGGAAAGCGCAGTTGGCAATCTCTCCTTAGCACTGCAACTGCCGCAGCCAATCGCACAGCCGATTCCTGCCTCTGATACGTTGCCTCGCAACATAATGAGTCGCGGCCTCTTGTTTTCTCTCCGGTAACGGGCAGTCCATTACTGGACGACGAATACTAGACCCCGAATATAAGACGACCCGACTTTTTACGACCTATTTCCAGGGGAAAAAACCCCGTCTTATATTCGGACCAATACGGTATAAAGAATGCAAACTTATGTCATGTATATATTGTAAGACCTAACTACTACTAAGCTACAACAGTTCAAATAGTTTAAAAAAATGATTAATATTCTAAATGTGTTATTGATTTATTATTGTTATTTTTGCAACATATTTCCTGCTGTCTTAATTAAAGTTCATAGTTCTTAGTCATGTTGTTATGAGATTTGAAAAATTCTATGGGTATATGGCACAACCCTACTACTTGCACTTTTGGTAAAACCTCCTCACACAAATGCAAACAAATGCAGTGACACATACTCACCGGCTGATTAAATGTCAAATTCATCGTAGAAATACTCAAAGCCATGGTTCACCGGAGATGGAAAGGCAGTCCTGATTGAGTTGACCACACAGGCTGGAATAGGCATCCTGTTCCTTCTGCCAAGGTGTCCTCTGGCCCACAGGGTAAACTGCCTGTATGCAGTCAATTTGAAAAGACTGAGGAAAGTAGCCATGCATAATTTTTTCCACGTAACACACGTCAAAATACACACTATATAAACAGGGTAGCTTAACTAGCAGCCGCTTTTGGTATTTAAGCATATAACACCAGAATATTATTAATGCATACATGTCTCTTACTTTGAAATTTAGCATCAAAGACGTCGAACTACAGATTCAACTAGTAATGTATACATTGTTTGTTTATTAGCCCCGGTCTCGTGACCGCACAGTCTTCTACCTACTACTGCTAGCTAGCAAACCGGCAGTATCACCGGCTGTGATTAAATAAGAGTAACTTAGCGAAAGTCAACTGTTTATTTTATACCAACGTTTCAATATTAATGCTGTCCGTCCCGTTTTACATGCCAAGTTATACAGCTAACACTCGCTAAAGTTAGCATACCTGCTGTCGATGGGCCGCACCAAGGTCTCCGCACGGACTTCACGCAGTGAGAGCATGGCTACTTCCAAGACGTCCCTCTCACAACAGAGCATCTGGAATGACCTTCCCAATGAAACACAGCTCTCTCCCTGAAGTAAGTGGTCCAGGTTAGCCTCCTGACAACACAGCGACTCTGTAGACGTCGCCATTTCAGTGCAGCGTCCGCATGTGCACCAGGTATTGTTCCCCACCCTCTCCGCACCTGGGGCAACCGATAGCTCGTCCTCCTGCTCTGAAACAATCAGTGTCCTCCTCATTCCCGTCCTCACTGGCTCGAAGGCATAAGCCATTGGATTAGCTGGAATCTCTTCGAAAAATCGTTCTGCTTCATCTTCAGACTTTTTTAGCGTTTGTTGAAAAGCACCCGCTGTGAATGCTGTTTTCCCGGGCTCACTCTACCAACCAACCTAGCTAGCTACGTAGGCTGTGACGTCACGGCAATATGGCGGCGCGCTTGAGTAAAAATGTACGTTAGTACCACCAGAAAATGTCTTGTAACTTTAAGTGTAATCGTTGAATATACAATTTTTTTTCGGAATTACTTTGCACACAAATAGTTCCATACCATCTAAAAATAAATTAGACTGTTTCATGTTCACTTTAACTAGCCTTGGCGCTATGGCGGAAAGTTGGAAAATATAGCGGAAAAAGTCACCAGTTGGCAACATGTTAAAGACGTGACGACAGCGGGACACTGAGATGAGAGTAGGTCACGTGATCCGCGCTGTTGATCGTTTCACTGATCAGTCGCTGACTGCTCTCTCTCAAACACAAAGCACTAATAATGGATGTAATAATAATAATAATAATGAAAAAATATGTTGGCGAATTTCCCGGTCGCGCGCGTGCCCCTAGTTGAAAAAAGTACTCGCACTGTCTCAAAAATTAGTCGCAAAATGCGAGCATTTGGTCGCAGTCAGGAGCCCTGTAAATGCATTCAAATGATCTTCATTCTTATGCAAGCCTTACCTGTGAGGCATGCAATGAAAAGGGACAATGAAGTCTGCTTCTTGCTGCAAAAGGGCGATGACTTCCCCTTTAGGACCAAGGTTCACAGCAGCACCATCTGCCCCCATAGCCACAGTTTTGTCAAGCCAGTCAGCACTTGGTTCACCCAGAGCCGCAAACGCTTGTTTGTGGCAGCATAGACTCCTGTTAATAACAAATGTGTATTCATGTTTGTTTGCAGAGTCCTCCTTTTTTTATATATAATTCTGAATAAGCTATTAAATGCTTATTAACTGTAGGCCTAATTGCAAAGTTTTAACCTTCACCTATTTGCCAGACATTTTAATGGCCATTCATTAAACATATTAATGATAACAAAACATCCAGAGGAAACTAGCTGTAGCTTTAAAACAGACAACTAAATAAATAAATATTCGATGCATTTCTTACTTATTGCTTACTGAGGATCGTACCTTTTGCATTGGCATGCTCCACCTCCGTGTGTCCAATCAAGATGTTGACAGGTCCCCCACTGCGCAGGATGCGGCGGTAGACTATCTCACACACTTTTGTAGCGATATCAGTGTCTCCATCAATCATAAATGAAAAGTCGGCGGAGTCCGCTATTTGTTGGGATGTTTTTTTTAAGGTGTCAGAGATCACCGACAAACTGCGCACAGGCAGTGTCGTTGGCGTATGTTGGGTTTACATCCAAACCGTTCTTCGTCATTAAGGTGATGGTAAATGGTAACTCCTCCTTTGCGATGTTATAAACCGTGTTAAACTTGACCATCATTTCTTTCTGCTCACTCGTTCTATTCGCGGCTGCCTGACCCTGAAAAGATGCGGGGAGAGGAGTTGTTTGGCCAGCGACACACCTGTCACAGCCAGGCCCCCAGGATGCTGCCTTCTCCGAGCAGCCAGCATGGACATGTGGCCAACCCATTAGTATTGCATGGTGAGGGGTGGAGCCTATTTTCATACGGCCCGTAGGCAGATTTCCCTGTCCACACAGTACAAGCGGCGAACAAGATTGTGTCTCTGCAAAAATTTTCTGGATATCAATCATAGGCTCATACTTATCTTTAGACCATATACTATTAAAACTGAAGTTTTCTCATTTCAAAACACCACCTCAAGCGTTTTATTAGCCCAACGGCTTTTAACGGCTTTCAGTTTGTTTTCGCCAGGCTAGATGCTACAGAACGAGAATGATTCTACTCCCGCCTCCAGTCCGCTACGCTTGCCGCCCTCTTTCTTGATAGGTCCATAATGCAGCTACGTCCATGCTACGTCATGCTTTGGGCCGTATGGAATTTCCGGATTATACTTCCTTGTTGCTTCTCTGCGCCTATGAGCAGCTTTCATAGGAATGAATGGGCGCCATGTTTCAATACGGTGTCCATTTCTTTATATGTCCATGGTCACAGCACAAGATATGCTTTCTGGACTTGTTGTGCTTTAAAGTGTTTCTATCCTGAATGTTGTTGACGACATGGCACAATCACTAGACCCAGCCAGGCTTTTGCTGCAATAAATGCATTGAGTTATTCGCCTTTTCATAGCGGAGCCATGTAAAGGCCAGGACACACCAGTCCGACATGTTCCGACTACGCAAAAAAATGTTGTCGGCCGTTTCAGGAAGCTCCAGCCTTCTCGTCGCGGCCAGAGAACACACCAAACTGACTGCTGACTTTCCGTACGCTCTGTTGCTTGCGCGGGACGTAATGTCTCCATAACAGCAGGCGGCGCTAATCTGTATTGTGGCCCGAAAAAATACGAAAGCCGGAAATGATGGGACAGCTCTCTAGAGCAGGGGTCTCCAACCTTTTTTCAACTGAGAGCTACTTTGAAAAAATGTAAGTGGCCAAGAGCTACTTGTATCGAATCGCTTATATTTATTTACATAGCACACATCAAATGAATTAAGCTTCTGTTTGTACACGTGTGAAATTGCAATACCCAATGCTTATCATAAATAATTTCCCATCAAAGGTCCAAGAACACATTACTTTACACTTTTTGTGGGCCACATATCACTGAAAATTGACATCAATGTCTATATTACAGTTCTTATTGTGACGCAACAGTGTTTCCCCCAGGAAATGTCTTAGGCAAGGTGGTCACCACCCAGGTGTGGAGGAGGCGCGGCGCAAAGCGGCACGCCGAAAATTTTGGGGGTATTTTGCTCAAAGATGCCAATACGCACTACAGAAATAAACAACTGCTTATTTGAATAAAACAGACAACTGACCTTACAGTTGTAAATTTTTAAAGTTCCTTTTTGGATAGGGGGCTGTTGTGAGATTATTGTGGACAATTAGGCCTACTGTGATAACCTATAATTCATTAATGGTTATTATTAGCCTACTTGCTTGATTTCTTTTTAAATACAGAGGTTATTGGTCGTTTTGGAACATGTATTTCCCAATTTAAAACGTAAAAATAAAGCAGCATTGAAAATTCAGAAAATAAATCTTGTATGGCTACACTAGCAGGCTGTTTTACAAATAACTCAATAGTTGAAATAATAAATAAAATGTGTTTTCCCCTTAAAATGATTAAATACATTTATGCAAAGGTCAAAGACAGTGCATGCCGTAGTCATGCATGGCCGCATGCAGAGCGCAGAGCACCAGCTGATAGAGAAACGCTTTGAGACACATGTGAACATTTATTTACCGCAAATCGCAAAGTTTTGACCATGGGAAGAGGTGCATTTACCTTCATCAGATTTTTGACTTGTAAAAAAAAAAAAAAAAAAAAAAAAAAAAAAAAATTTAAACAAGTCGTCAACCTATCAGGCGAGCTACTGAAAACCCGCCCGCGAGCTACCGGTAGCTCGCGATCGACCTGTTGGAGACCCCTGCTCTAGAGCATAAACATAGATAGAAATACGTATTTATATTTATGGACCATAAGAGCACAATTTTTAGCAGAGTGTCAAGCATGGTGTCGAGCAGTCAACAAGGGTTGATGCATGTGAGTACTCTCAAAACGAAACGAACAAACACATTAAAACGATGGCTAGCTGTTGTTAGCTGTTTGTGCTACCCGCTCACTTCCGGGCTTCACTGATTCGCTAGCCCTCCACCAATCAAATTGCTCCAAATGAAAGACGGTCGGCCGCCGTCACGGCACACACCAAACAGATTCGTCTCCCGACCCCCTATCGACTCTACGACGGCGATTTTCGGGCTGGTGTGTCCTGGCCTTAAAGAGCCCGAGCCATTCCTTTCTAAACACATAGGTTTTCTTTTTTTCATGTTGTGAGTATTTTCCTAGGCCATCTCTGAGTCTGAAGACATGTCCATGGTAGATGGTAGGCCTACAACAGAATTAGGAGCGGGGGCAGGTATAGCTATAGAAGCCGATGCTGTGGGGTCTTCGCTGTGCATTTCATCGCCAAGGACAGGAGCAGGTGCAAGGGGCATCGCAGTAGAGCTGCAACGATTAATCGACGAATCGATTATCAAAATAATCGCCAAATATTTTGATAATCGATTAATAGTTTGAGTAATTTTTTTATAAAAAACGTCCAAATTCTCTGATTTCAGCTTCTCAAATGTGAATATTTTCTGGTTTCTCTAATCCTATTATGACAGTAAACTAAAATATCTGTGTGTTTTGGACATACCAATACATTTGAGGACGTCAACATGGGCTTTGGAAAATGTATCAACATTTTTCACCATTTTCTGAAATTTTACAGACCAAAACACTAATCGATTAATAATCGATTAATCGAGAAAATAATCGACAGATTAATCGATTATCAAAATAATCGTTAGTTGCAGCCCTACATCGCAGCATTATTTTTGACGAAAAATTAATCAATTGATCTCCGCATTGTGTAGGCTATAGCTTATTTTGGCTATCCTCTCTTTTTTTGTTGGCTTGCTTGGCTTAAAAGGAACGTGGTGAAGGTATAGCATAGACATAAAGAAAGGGGTTAGCGGCTACACAGCGGGGTCTCCCGTCTTCACTCGTTGCGCACATAGGCTCGTTAAGCATGCCTGTCTGAATTTGTACATAAAAATAACGCCACAAGCTGACAAAAAAAAAATATAATAATTTTCATGATGGGCAAATGGCCAAACTAGGGATGGGCGTATGTAATCGATTACTCATACATTGACTTTGTATGTAAACTCGCCGCGCAGCGGAGTGCAGTGTATTCGCACCTTAAGGCCTTTTCCTGCTGCAGATGCGTTGCATTCTAATAACAGATAGAAGATCAATGAGTACTCGATTGATCTCTGAATTCTTTCGATCCCTCAAGTTTGGAATCTACTACTCGTGCCCATCGCTAGGCCACACACATCGTTGTAAAAAAAGTGCGCCCAAATTAGGCGCACTCTGGAGCCCTGCAGTGGCAGTGGACAAGATGACGATCAGCTTTTTTTCTCCCCTGCTCACAGCCCAGTGCATAAAACGCCCGGAAAAAAACCCCGAGCGCACAGCCAGCGTTTAACGCCCGAAATAAACTGTAGGTGGACACGGGCCCTGACTGTTCTAATCCCATCCAGTGGCCATGGTCCCCCCTGACATCTAACTGGCCACCCCAGTGACCCCTAGCCTGGTCCATCCAGACCATAGTACTTAATTTCATTTGTACTGAAGGTCTGGAACTGCTCTATTGGCAAACGTTCACTCACTTGGAGGCGGGTTTCTGTTGAAGTTTAAATCTATTAGATCTGCCCACTGCCACTCTGGATCAGCCAACCAATTGCATAACGTTTGGTTGTGACGTATGTCATGAGCCGGCTTCTGACGGTGTGTTCCAGTTGTACAGGGAGCTCGGAAATTTCGACTTCACTACATATCGTAGTCTATGGATCTACCGGTACCTGGCAACGGTAACTCGCTAGAGCCTAATGTTTAGTTATTTGGACGAGAACGGTTGTAGGCGTCAATACTTTCCCGAGCAGATGCACTGGAACACAGACAGGTCAGAACTCGGAACTACTAAGTCGGAAATTTCCGAGTATAAAAGGAACGCAGCATTCAACTGAAACTGGAGCGCGACTTCGACATCATCGTTCTCAGCCACTCGCTCTGTTCGCTGATTGGACATCCAAAAATCTGGACGAGTAGGAGCTGATGACTGACTACTGAAGTGAAATGAAAATTGAGCGGAAGTAGGTAGGCGGGCGGAGCCAGGCTAAATCAATACAGGTAGAAACCTTAAAGGCCTACTTCACCGGTTTGAATATGAAGGTGTATTGAATTCTGAGATCCTATGTAGTATAAATGTGCAAAAAAAAATAAAAAATCGGTTCATCCTAGCCTGAGAAAAGGCAGAAAGAGTGTTTTTTTTAACCCTATATTTCTCTTTCTCGTGACATCACAGAAAGTGAAATATAGGGTTAAAAAAAACTTACTTTGTAAATATTACTGATGTCACAGTAATATTTACAAAGTAAGTTTTTTTTTAACCCTATATTTCTCTTTCTGTGATGTCACGAGAAAGAGAAATATAGGGTTAAAAAAAAACACTCTTTCTGCCTTTTCTCAGGCTAGGATGAACCGATTTCAATTTTTTTCACACATTTATACTACATAGGATCTCAGAATTCAATACACCTTCATATTCAAACCGGTGAAGTAGGCCTTTAAGATCAAACCAGGAAAGTCTGGCTGTGATCACAATGCATTGGAAGAATGTGAAGAACCTGGCTGCACCAGGACTATCCTGTCAGGCATTTTTTTAAATGCTTGATCAGTTTTTAAATATCATTATGTCAAGATGTCCTTTTTGTGATAGACTGGGAAAATCTCCGGCGACAGTTTTATCAAAAGCTTCTTCGAGTGGGAGGCTGTAAGATTTGAGGTGGACAGCCTCTGCAAGGACATCCACCGGAGAGGACACTGGCGCTGTCTGTTCGCCGCTTCTCCAAGCAAGTTTTGGGTAAATTTTGACAAATTTTATTTCAAAAAGTGATTTTTTTTGTGAACCTTTAATCTCTTCTTGGTTCCCTGCAAGCTACGTCAACAACGAAAAGCAAGCTTAGACTATCTTTAGTTGTCCCAGTTGTATTGTGGAAGAGCCGTGTAGCTCACTTGCTATTTTGGCGTCCCTAGCAACGGCTAAAAACAGGTAGCCGATTTTCCTGGTCACTGCTGGCGTTTTATTTTTTCTGTGATCCTGGTGAGGAATATGCCCCGGTCAACCTGCAAAGCTGTCTCTACTGTCTCGTGGATTTTTCTGCACTGCCTCCCAGCTCTTCTCCAGCTGCTTCGGGTCCGTACCTAGTTGCTAACAGGCTAACATCACTCTGGCTGGTTCGATGTTGAAGTACTTCGCCTCACAGCTGCTGAAGTACAACAATCGCTCGATCCCACCCTGTATTTCCACCATTAAGCAGCTAGGACTATTGCGTAGACCTCGATATATCCACAGAGGCTCAGGGAGAAACTTTATTTATCGTCAGCCTGCCGGCATCATCCAATCCATCTTGTCCACTGAGACGGCTGAGGGCAAAGGACATAACATCGCGAGATCCCCGCACTCCCGGCTGGATAGATTTCATGGCATGCAATATGTTTAGATGAGATAGGGCTGATGGTCGGGGTGGCGGAATATTATTTTATGTCAAAGACAATATAAATTGTGCGCAACTTCACATATCCTGTGTAAATGACTTAAAATGCATTGTTCTCAAATTAATTCTTTCAGCCCAAATGTCATTCACTGTGATTGGAATATATAGACCACTGTCCACAAAAACTGTCTTTTATGATAAATTGAAAGCCCTTTTGAAGGAATGTGATACTAAAAATGAGATATTCTTATTAGGAGATTTTAACATAAACTGGAGTGATAAAACAAAAAGGAAAGAGCTGAAACGTGCTACACGGAATTTTGAATTCCAACAAGTCATTGAGGGGCCAACGAGGATAACTAGCTCATCAGAGACACTCATTGACTTGGCTTTCACAAATAGACCAGTTTTCGCTGTTCACTCAGCGGCAGTTCCTCCAGAAGTTCCTTCCACACCATCTGTCTGCCGGAAAGCCGCAGAGAAGAGGAAGAACTGCTCCCCAAGCAGTGTATTTCCAACCCCGGCCGCCGACCAGCCGCCGAAGAGAGCAAGAGTCCCCGCCTCCACTCCAGCCCCAGCGGCCAGCTCCACTCCTTGCAGAGACGACATCGTCCTTTCAGCCCTGTCCAGCATGCATTCATTGCTCGAAAAAATTAATTCCCGCATCATAGCATTGGAGTCCGGTCCGTCAACTTCAGCGAGTCCATTTCCAGATCCCGGCTTGTTTTCCTCGTGCGCTGCGGCTGCAGCGACCACAGCAGCTACGGCATCCGGGTCGCCACTGGATGACGTCACTCCAGCTGGCAGAGATGGCATCACTATCCCGCGGAGCACGCTGGGAAGTGCAGTCCCAATCTCCGTCGGGGTCCCCTTCTTTCCTCCGGCCGCTGCCATATCTCACAATCTCCGAGCACAAATCCTGGCAGGTAATGACATCAACCTTGTTAAAATATTGCTGTGCTCGGAGCCGAGCGACAGGCACATTGTCGAGTGTGGGGATGTGTCGGTGATTCTGAAAGAGTGTGACCCTCGGCTTTCAAAAACTATAACCTTGGCTGAATTCGTTGTGGCTTTCCATCCTGTTGAGCTGAACTAGACACATATGGCCATTATCGCAGACCTCACCTTGAGCTATGGTGGAACACTCTTCTATGATTACCACAAATCCTTCTCCTCCAAAGCTGCTATGTTCATCCAGAGGTTCAACCAGAGGTTGGACTGGCCCGTAGTCGACTTGGTGCTAATCAGCAGGCATTTCACGGGGCGGCTAGCTCTCTCGTGTTCGATCTGTGGTTCCTTCACGCATTTCAAAAAATCTGTACCCAAAGTCTGTCCAGCAAGGCAAATCCTTGCCAGGCCCCCATGTCAAAGATGAGGTGACGCCGCATGCTATGCATATGTGTCATAATTTTAATGAAGCTGTATGTAAGTTCATTAATTGTAGATATATTCATGCTTGCAGCTACTGCGGAGACGGGAATCTGAAATCGGTGTGTCCGTGACGAGCCCGCCTCCAGAAATCAGCAACGAAAAAATAAAGCCGTCGACTCCAGTCAACGTTACCGAGCTGGGGCAGGCTCTGGAAAAGCATCCAAATCGTTGTTTTGTTAACTAGTTGCTTACAGGACTGGTTCAGGGGTTCCTAGCTGGGTTGATTTGGTTGCCAAAAGTGTCATTTACATGTAATAATCTGCTATCTGCCCCTAAGGAGCCCGAGATCGTCGAGGCGCTACTTGACAAAGAGATGACGAAAGGCTTCATGATCGGTCCGTTCCATAAATCTCCTTTCCCAACAACCTGCATTAGTCCTCTAGGCATAGCTACCCGCAAATATTCCGGTAAAATGCGTTTAATTATTGATTCTTCTGCTCCTCATAACAATGCCAAAGCCGATAGCATTAACAGTTTTATTCCCTCTGTACCTTTCTCCCTGTGCTATTCATCCATAGATGATGCAATCAAAATGATCAAACAAGCAGGCAGAGGTGCATGGTTAGCTAAAGCTGACATCACTGATGCTTTCAAGGTTATGCCTTTACATCCGTCACAATGGCCTCTCTTTGGAGTTAAATGGGCATAGAAAATATATTTTTCCGTGAGGCTCACGTTCGGGTGTCGCAGCAGCCCTAAGATATTCAACACCTCATCAGAGGCACTCTGCTGGATTCTACTTAACAACCGCAAACTCCCCTTCGTCCTTCATCTCCTAGATGATTTCTTGCTAGTCGATTTTCCTAATTCAGAACCAGATCGATGCATTTCTGCCCTTAGACTTATGTTTGGGAAATTGGGTATCCCTTTGTCCGAAGAGAAAATGCTCGCCTGAATTTATATAGCTGCATATAAAACAATATTTTATTTGTGTTTTTACCTTAAAGTAGATGGTAAATAATGCTGAGATTATTATTTTCACTTTTGCACCAAAAATAAATAGAAATTTTGGTATGTTGCAAATTTGCGACAACGGGCATAATGGTCAATTTGGGGTCAATTTGGTATGTTGCAAATTTGCTACAGCAGGCATAATGGTCAATAATAACATAACAATAACACAGTGATATAACAGTGAAAAAACAATATTTTATTTAAAGCTGCAGTGTCTAATTTTTTCACTGTAATATTTGGCAAAACTGTCATAATAGCCATTCAGCTATATGTAGGTGAAGTAGTCTGAAAATATTTTTTCATCACTTTGCTCCCCCCTGCCTCTGTGTGCTGCCCCCCAAAATTGCCACCGCTCATGTTAATTTTGACCAATCAGAGCAGGCTCAGATACTCCGTTCTTATTGGCTGTGGGACTGTCCGTTCACTTGGCAACGACGTTGATGCGTCAGTTGCGTGAGCGTTCACGACCCTAGCAGTCTGAAACTACTGTTTGGTCCTACTACGGCAGACAGCGAATAGCAATCAGTGTTGCCAACTTAGCGATTTTGTCGCTAGATTTAGCGACTTTTCAGACCCCTTTGGCGACTTTTTTTTCCAAAAAAGTGACAAGCGACAAATCTAGCTTCTTTTCTGGAGTTATTGGTGACTTTTGGCGACTTTTTGAGGTGAAAACACGTATCGCTATGACTCTTCACAACGAGCAGCGTATGCCTGCGCGGCCCGTCCCTTCCCCGTTTCCAAGCACTTACAGGCGGCCTCACTCCTCGCGCAGCAGTCCCTCCCAGCTGTCTCCTGTTAGCAGGTTAGCAGGAGCTAACAGGAGACGTTCATTAGCAATGTCTTCACCAACGAACTATCTATACTGTACTATCTATGCAACGAACCCTCAATTTACCATTCCCCGGATACCAACAACTAACACGGTGGGAGGACAGTGTGTACACAGAGACTGAGAAACACCGAGGAGGAAATGTAGTCGGGCGGCTGTTGCTGTATGAAGCCGCTCGGGGAAGACGTGTGGAAAGTGAGCCAGGAGGAGAATGGGCTTCCTTTGGCTGTGCTTTAGCTGATAAACCAAGTTAGCACCGGTCGGATAGCATTAGTTGACTCACCCGGTTGTGTGCAGCCACCACCTCCATATAATGAACCGAAACATAACTGCTAAGTCCGGGTAACATTCACGAAAAGTACAACGAAGCACCGGTGTTTATCTACGCCGCCTCCCTGCTACACCGCTACCCGACAGTGTTCACCTGCTGGCCGGCTAGACTGCTGCCAACCCCCGGCGCCGTCCAACTGGCTTCCCCGTCTCCAGCGAAGCTACAACCGGCACGCTCCACTCCGGTTGTGTGCAGCCACCACCTCCATAATGAACCGAAACATAACTGCTATGTCAGGGGAACTTTTACGAAAAGTACAACGAAGCACCGGTGTATCTACGCCAGCCACGGTCCCGTCACAGCCAGGTAGGGTAATGTAGGATAGGCTACTTGCCTTTATTTTGTACTGCCGTGCACACAATGGTGCTGTAAATGTGTTTGGTATGGTGCTCCCTTGCTGGTTGTTTGAATCTGCAATGCTGTTTTAAGGCTATTTGTTCCGTTTAGTTGCTGTTAATTTGTCTTTTGGCACACTAGTTGGCCGTGTTGTTGTTGTTTTTGTGCGGACATGATCACTGTTGTGTCGGGTCGGCCAAGGTTGATTAGGGGAATAAATATATCGGGGATGGGGGAGAGACACTAGGTGCGTTGGGTGCCACATGAACGCGCTTAGCTGTCGTTCGGAGGGAGGAGCTGCAGCAGGTAGAGCGTTGCGAAAACAGCCGTTGGGATCCCAACGGCTCCCAACGGCTGAAATTGAACACTGCAGCTTTAATCATTTTCAATGTTTTATTTCATCCTATCATCCTTTATTTATATAAACCTGCAACGGCAGGTACAGCCTTTCATTCATTTGAAGCAATTATTTTCTATTCCAATGCGCGCACACACACACACACACACACACACACACACACACACACACACACACACACACACACACACCCCTTTTCAATGCATATCCTTCTTCCTAACCCACCCCCAATCCACACACACACACACACACACACACACACACACACACACACACACACACACACAATCATACCACACATCAGCAATGTAACAATGTAAACAATGTAAGAAGGTTTAAAAAACAGTGTTTTTCTGTAACTATGTAGCCCTTAGGGTTAACCTCACCCCTCACACATACACACACGTGGTTCGTGCACATGTTTTTTTTCCCCTTTTTTAACACTTGTGGAATGCACAGAAGCAGTTTTTGTTCTTATTGAGGCACAGGTGACAGGTCACATTTTGCGCATTTGAAGCTAGTGTGGCCTGTGCACTTTGGGAACTTGCAGCGTTGCCGCACACTGTCGATTTGAGGCCAGTGACCCACAGCATCAGCACGGACATCTTTTGTGGGAATAGCCTTAGTTGGTCCCCTGTGCCGCTTCTTCTGGAACTCTCGCTCCACGTCAGACGAAGGTCGCCCCCTCTTTTTGGCCGACAGATCTTTGCCTTGCATGCAGAGGGACTGTGCAATGGAAGCCTTGAAAGCCAGCAAGTCCTTCTGCTTCTTCCGTGGAACATTCAAGTTGTCACAATCACGCCGATAGAGCAACCAGCCATTCACAACCACCATGTCCACGAAGTGAAAGAAGAATCGGTGGTAGAACTTCTTAGACCTGATGTGGATGCGGTAGTAGGCGATTAGGGCATCAAGTGCATCAACACCACCCATGAACTTATTATAAAGGGTGATGATGCTTGGACATTCCACAGACACTTTCCTCCTTTGCTTTCGGTCCCACCTCTCTACGAGGGAAACAGGCTGGGCACTTGCAAAAGTGCTGGCAACGTTCACCCCTCTGTTGTCAAACCATTTGACAGCCCTAATTTCCACACGGTCAACAACAGCCTGTTGCTCCTCAAATGTCCCTCTTCCCTTCTTTTTGAGCTCTTTGTCTTTGCTGAAACTGCAGCCTCGCAGACGATTCTCCCGCACACTGCCAAGGGCTGGTATCCCCCTGTTAGCAAGAGCCACAAACAAATCGAGTGAGGAAAACCAGTTATCAAAGTACAGCAGGTGGTTGACTGAGCCTTCAATAACTTGTGCAAGTTTTAGCACGATGTTCCCGCTTGCCCCGATGTCTGGTGAACCTGGTGGAGGATCAGATGTCCCTGCATAAATGTCAAAAGAGTGCACCAGGCCTTTTGTGTCGCACAAAACAAAGATTTTGTATCCCCATTTGTAGGGCTTTTTGGGGATGTACTGCTTTAGAACAGATCTGCCTTTGAATGGCACCATTTGTTCGTCGATTGACAGCATCTGATCTTGAGGGAGAGCTTGGAATTTGGGGAGCAGTGAATCAATTAGTGGCCCAATTTCGAACAGCCGGTCACTGTTGTTGGTTGCCGTGTTGTCATTGAAATGAATGTAATGTTTGATTTCTTCCCACCTGTCACGGGGCATCACATCAGCGACCTGGTTTACTCGACATGCATTAGACCAGTACATCCTAGAGAGCGTGGTAAGCGGATCACACTCATATACGCAACGGTTCCAATGAACTGTTCCAGTTCCTTCACATCTAATTTCAGGGCGTGGTTGGGGTTTTCTTGGGTGCTGTACAGATTGCTCTGATTGACAATAAGCGCTAAAAGGTCAAGGTCAAAAAAGTCTCTGAAATAATCAATGGGTTGTCTAATTGAGTCACTGTCGGGGAGGGACCCTTGCCACACTGGCACGTTTTTTTTTAGAACTTTGAGTCTGTTCAACTGTTTTCCACGTTTTCCATGTCACTTTTTCTTTGTTTCGTCTATTTTGTTTCCTTCTCCCCGGAACACCTTCACCGCCGTTGCCCACACTGCCTGCGTCTCCTTCAGCCTCCTCCTCCTCACTGTTGCTCCTCTCACCCTCATCTGCAGGGATCAGAATAAGCCATTAGAAAATCTACCAGCCAATACCAAAATTAAGATTTTAGAAATGTTTGACCAGATTTTAATTATGTATAAATAAATCAAGTACAACTGTAGGCCTAATGCATATCCACTGATATATCTAAAACACAAAATGTAAATATATAGACTATGTATTTCTGAAAATGGCTTCTATAGTGTTCTGGAAACAACCTCTTCTAATTTACCAGCATTGGCTGGTGCTAATTTTGAATCCTGTTTCACCTGGCTTGGCAACATCCTCATCACTGCTGCTCCTGTCCCTTTCACTGCTGCTCTCATCACCTGGCCTTGGCACATATTCCTCATCGCTGCCTGCACTGTCACTCAGACAACTATCCTCACTGTCTTGTGGGAGTGCCCTTACGCGCGCTTGCCGTAAAAAACGGAGGGTTTCATTCAGGTCTGCATAAAAATAAATGGCAGTTGTATTCACATCCCAGCGTAGTGTCAGTATAATGATTATCTGAAATAACTTAGCAAAATACAGTGGATTCCCTAGATAAGCCACCCAAAAAGAGTTTTACTAAATAGCACTGGTTAGTGGTTAGCATTAGGCTAACGGCCTACTGTCGCTAATATGCTACAAAGCTAAATATGATAATAACTTCAAAAATACGAATCACACACATTTCACCTCATTACGTCAAGTTTATAAGCACACAATAAGCATGTGAGTATTTTTATCTAACCACAACTTACCTTAAAATTATCACAGGATTGAACTTCCCCAACTCCTATCGTGAGCAGCATAACCGGATGTATCCTTGTGCATAAAGAGTTAACAGGTCCGTCACTTTGCGGTCCCACGGGAAACAACTGCTTGTCGAAGGTTCCTAGGTCCGTAGCGAATATGCACTAACCGGCATTGGGGGAATGCAGATGCTATCTCGGCTGGTTGACTGACTAAAACAGTTTGTTGCATATTTGTGACACCAGGCGTTAAGGGGTTAAGCGCATAGAGTTTCTAGGCATCACTCTAGATAGCATACTTATGCAAGCCTCACTGCCTCCCGATAAATTAAATCGCGTCAGAGAAATTATGAAAGGAGTGCAGGAGGCAGTAGCCATTTCTAAGTGGGAATTGTTGTCGCTACTTGGTTACCTTAACTTTGCCATGTGCGTCATTCCCCAGGGTGGCTCTTTCATATCCAGGCTCCTCGATCTCGCCAAATCCGCTAATACACTCCAAGATATGGTGAGCTTAGACCCAGGCTGCAGGTCCGAGCTCCGGTTTTGGTCTCTCCTGTGCAGTGAGTGGAACGGTATCTCTTTTTTTTAACAACGATTTCTTAGATTCACCACTAACCATGAAACTTTACACATACGCAGCTCCGTCCGTCGGTTTCAGGGGAGTCTACAACAGGCAGTGGTTTGCCGACACATGGCCAGCAGAACTATCATCTTTGCCAGCTAGCACTACTTCCATTGCTCTGATGGAGATGTATCCGATTGTTGTAGCTTGTATTCTGTGGGGTAATCGGTGGTCAAGGAAGAGAATTCTGTTTTTCCGCGACAATGAAGCCACGGTTAATATTATCAACAAGGGGCGCTCTTCAGTTCCCTTTATAAAACAGATTTGTTAGACAGCTAACATGGCTATCCGTGATGGGCAATTACATCATTAGAGCAGCTCACATTCCAGGCTTGGATAATAAAGTAGCTGATGCGCTGTCCCGGTTTGAATTCCAAAAATTCCACCAACTATGCCTGGAAGGCGAGCCATCCAGCCTCAGCTGCCCCGCCGTTCAGCCACACGGTGCTAGATTAGAGATCCTTCAAAACTACATGTTCTCTGCTGCACGTTACATGCGATCTGGGTTAGCAAAAACTACATTAAAAATTTATTATTCTGCATGGTCCTACTTTTCTTCTTTTTGTGCTACTTTCCTCGCCCCGGTTTATGTGCCTTCATAGTTCATTGCTTCGAATCCCAAAAAATGCAGCCGTCTTCCATTAAGGGACTCATCACAGGTATTCAATTTCATCTGCGCTGTTTGGATCCATCCACCCCCAGCCTGCTCGGGAATCCATCAATTCATCTCATGCTAAATGGTCTTAAAAAAGAAAAACCTACAGGCAATGATATTCGGCTTCCCTTCACCCTTGCACTGTTAAAAAATGTGATCACGCATCTAAGGGACGGGTAGCCTGGCATTCCCAGACCTGGTCTGGACACACTCCGTTGAAGCTTTATCAAGAAAACCAGAAATCTGGCTATGGTTTCAATTGGTTCCATCTAATATGGGCGCGCCAGAGCCCCTTTTATGGTACTCTGGGGAGGACGTAACCGGATGACGACAGTGACGTGCATGCGACGTCGAAGCCGTGATAGTAAACATCAAAGATGGCTGCGGATATGTTGTGTGAGTTTGAGACTGCTTTGGGCTCGACCCTTAACGATTTGGAAGACGGCACTCATCTTTAATCAGCAAGTAAGTGGAATGTTCTGTTTTGCCGACCGACAACGGCAAACGTTTAATTTAACAGTTTAACAGCTGTTCGCTAAACGAAAGGGGCTTACGTCATGTGCATCGCTCTGATTGGTTGTAGTGCTATCCAACTGCGTGCAGTGGCATTTGAAATGCACGAGTAGGAGCCGCCCCTTGAGTTGGAAATTACTATTGATCGTGGCTTTGTTTCGGTCATTACATAGACTTTTTGAAACCGTCTTGCTCACAGCTTTTTATGGTTTTCTTAGAGGTGGCGAGTTCACAACGCGCACAACTTCTTTTGATCCTTCTCAAGATCTCACTTTTTCAGATGTAACAATTGATCCTCACCACTTTTCTCTACTGCTTAAACATTCTAAATCCGATAGGGACAGGAAGGGAACATCAATTGTCATTTCCAAAACTAACTAACTAACTTGTCCTCTGTCCTCCATGAATCGGTATCTGAGGAGCCGTCCTCAAGCCAGCCATCAGGAGCCACTCTTTGTAACGGAGGAGGGGAAACCCATGACGAAAGCCTGGTTCGCCTCCCGCATCCGCCTCCTCTGCCAATCCTGCGGGCTCCAACCAGAGCGCTACACTCCCCATTCTCTGCGAATAGGAGCAGCGACAACTGCAGCATCCGTAACTCCCGTGTCCACGCTCAAGGCTATGGGCCGATGGTCATCGTCTGCCTACGAACGCTACCTCCGGCCCGAGGCTCAAGACATCCTGAACGCCCAAAAAGCTATGAGTGCCCTGTGATTGCTAGCGTTTAGAAAAATTAAAAAGTCCTAGATATAGGCTATAATAAATACATTTTGGCATTTGATACTCGCTTATAATTATTCAACATGTTAGCTAATTATTATGAATCAAGGATTTGCATAGTTTAAGTAGGATTCAAATGTATTTTAAAGGGGACATATTATGCAAAAACTCGGGTTTAAATGTATATTTCCGAGGTCTACTAGAAAAGGTTTAATGGTTTATTGTTCAAAAAACCCATTAGTTTTCTACCATTTCCCATTTCTTCATCGCCTTTTCCAGCCTTCTCTGCTCTCTATCTCAAAAGGTTGGTTTTGACATCTACCCCCCTTCGCAAAAATACTAGTCTGCTCTGACTGGTCAGATCTACATGGGCGTGCATGCACCGCCCTGCTCATTTACTCTATACCTACCTATACGGGCATGGCACACGCCCAGCTGTCAGTTTTGTTTACTTTTGGCCAATGCAGCATGGAGATCGATGTTACCATGTTTAGCTTCATTTCTACAGCAAATGTCAGCACACTTACCACTTCTAAACCAAAAGCTTTACAACTGAACCTGGTCAGGCAGGAGTCTGAGCTGAAAACTGTGAAAATTGCATCAAGATTTCTGGTTTCCCTGACATTATCCTCAGGTAATACGGTTCAAATATGTCACAGTCAATAACAGAATATGAGCTAAGTATTTATGCAAAAACCTCCTAACTTGTAACATACAACATTTTATGTATGTCTCTACAGGGGAATGATCTACAACCCAGTGGAGTGAAAAAGCTTTGGCTGTGAAGCCATGCTGAGGTAACATGTAAACATGTACAGTAACGAGGCAGGAAAGGAATGTATCATGTCAAGATTCACTGGAAAGGCATTATCTTTTGTAAAAAAAAAAAGTATAGAAATAATTAGTCAGACCTGCAAATTATCTGACGCCCTTTCAATATCTAATAGATAATGCAGCCATTGACACTAACGGTTTCCCGTTGACCGGGACAAGTGAAAATAATGTCTCCATCCTCCATCCATCTCCATCCTCACCTCCATCCTGAGGCCCCTCTCCATCCTGAGGCCCATCCTCTGCATGGTCCTGTGATAGAAGCCACTCTCCCTCAATACCTCCACCCTGAGGCCCATCTCCATCCTCATCTCCATTCTGAGGCCCATCTCCCTCCATACCTCCACCCTGAGGCCTATCTCCTGCAGGACCCTCTTCTGCCCAATGATGCTATACCTGTGGCACATGAGGTTGAGGTCGAGATTGTGCAGGCGGCAGTGTCCTTCAAGGACCTTGTAAATGTTCCCTTCAGAGAGGCCAACGACAGTCCGGAAGAGATCAAAACCACCTTCCATTAACCTGACAAGTGAGCAGCATTTCGAATACGTCCACGGGAAGGGAAAGGCGAGAAAGCAACAGCCGAAGCCAAACCGAAGCCAAAGCCAACACATACGACAAATGATAAGGAGCCATGTGTCATCTGCAACCATGCATATGGGGACAGAGGTGACCCAAAAGCAACAGAAGTGTGGCTGTCCTGTGCTGTCTGCAGCCAATGGTACCATGAGACATGTGCGGAGGAAAATGGTGTGCTCGATGGCGATGGGTCTTTTATTCGCAAGGACTGTTTCTTCCTTATTTAAAGTTTGAAGTTAGAAAGCTTCCTGAAAAGTTACTGTTTCACTGTTGTTGTTTACAGCAGCAGGGCCCACGTTTCTGTTAACAAATTCATTTTTGACTTTTGTTTAGTTCCAGGTTCCTTACAATAATTTTGGTTTGGTTTATAATGATATAACAATTCAACACTTAGAATTACATAGACAGTAAATATGTTTTGTAAATTTACTGCAGGCTCTGTGAATGTTAACAAATCCCCCTCCTCTGAAACTGCATAATGCACATTTAAAGGAATTATGAATGTTAGGGATTTAAATTGGATTAGTTATAGTAAATTAATAAGGCTTATTGTTTCTAGCTTTTCCTTGAATATTAGTTAATTGTTTTCAAATGTGTTACCTACAATGTTTTATATTTTACACCGTAAAACACAACACATGAATTTAGGTAACACACAGTTTAGTGATTTATGGTGGATTTAAAGTGGATTAACCTTGCAAAAAGTAATATTTATTGTTCTATGAATACACATTGTCATAATGAGCTACTTGTTTTTGTAATTTTTTCACAATGCTTTTAAACAAATTGGTGATATTAAGCCTGACACACATAAAGTAAGGTGATTGAGGCTCTTTTTTTAGGATAATATATTGCAAATTTATATTGGCCCACATTACACTAACGTTTCCACAAACGTATGTTTTTCGTATACGTGCTTCCGTAAATTTACGGAAGGGGTCGCTAGTGTTTAGGACATGAATTTATTTACGGACAGCAAAAAAGATGGGGGAACGCCTGATAAGGTCAGTGTTTAGGAGACCGGTCCTGTGGAATATGAGGATCGACATATACCGAGACAAAAATAAAACCAACCAGGCGTGGAAAGAGATCGGAGAGGAGTTTGGCCTGCCAGGTACTTACATGTTTTGTGAAATATATTTAATTAAAAAGAGCGGGTGACCGTTGATAGCACGGTTGACCAATTCATGTTAGCTAACAAGTTTTAAGCTAATTATGCCTTATTAAATATAATCAATACAGCTGTATTGTTCATAAATTGGTTATGGAATTTTACCCCCTAGCATAGTTATAAATATCCCAATTTACTCAAGCATGACACAATAGGGTAGGCCAGATTACTTTGAAATGTTTAATGTTGAAAAGTAACCTTTTTTTATTGTCTTCCCAATAATATGGAATATGTTGCTATACCCAAACCTGATACTGTAGTATACTGCATGTACTGTAGTCAATGGTTTTCTTTTAACCCAAGCATAAATTGAATGAAGTAATATAAAATCATAGGATCATTAATGTTTATTGTAATGTAGAGTTATCTGAAAATTGCAGTTATTATTTGAAATGGCAACAACTTAATTTCTATTTCCCCTGTGCTCTCACAGAAAAAGACTGTGAAAAAAGGTGGCGCGACCTGAGGGATCGATATGTGAGGGAGAGGAGGGAGACATCAGAAACCACAGCCAGTGGCAGCGCTGCCAGCAACAGGAGGCCCTGGTGCCATGCTGGATTGATGGCCTTTATAGACCCCTTCGTGGCATCCAGGTTGACGACAAGCAACATGCCAGAGAGTTGTGAGAATGGTGTGGATGAGAGAGTGAGATTGAGAGTGTGCATGAGCTGCAGGCCTTGTTGGCAGCTTCCAACTCCAGCTTGGAAGATTTTGTGACTGAGAGTGTGATGAATGAAAGTGTGGCGTGACTGAAAGTGTGGCGAATGAGAGTGTGGTGAATGAGAGAGTGAATGTGCAAGTGAATGCAGGTGTTGCTCTGGGCAGGAAGAGGAGGGCTGGAAGGGCAGAGGCACCCAACTCAGCCTTTGAGCGAAACCTAATGCTCGCCCTGGAGAGAACAGCTGTCCCCCCTACTATTCCAGTCGTAGATGAGGGCTGTGTCTTGATTCAGGGGTTGCAGCCTACGTAGGCTGCATTTGAAGACCGATTGCGTCATAGCGGCGCGCAAAGGCTGTCCCATTTGCAAGGCTCCTCATATGCGGCCGAGAAATGCAGCCTTCGTTTCACGGTTTTGAAGGCTGCATCAGATGTATCCTTCGTGGCCCAACATATCCCAAGATTCATTGCGTTTTTTTCAGATTGCATAAAATAAAATAAAATAAAAAATAACAAAACAGCAACGTGTTGCTCCATCTTCTTAACTTTTATCTTCCTTTCTTTTTTTCTTGTACTTTTTTTCTTTTCGTCTGGTAGGCAACTTCTTTTTCTTTTTTCCTCCATTGACAGCAATCAGGGTTGGTAGGCAGCACAGGAGCGGCGAGTCGTCACGCAAGGTAACGGCTTTTTACGTAAACCGGTAATGCTCGTAAACGGAGACCTGCGGAGACCGTCTCATTTAACAAGGCTCGTTGGCCTTGGAATCGGCCTTGGAATCGGCCTTCATACGCTATAGCCTTCATAGACCGCGTCCTACCAAGTGCGTGGTCTCTGTAATGGGACATAGCCGAGGACCACCATTTCCTGCTAAGCCTCCTGCCATCACTGCGGCGGCTGGAGCTTAGCAAGAAGGCACTCCTAAAGCTCCAGATACAGCGCCTGATGTATGAGGCAGTTTCAATTAGAGCTGCAACGATTAATCGAAGAATCGATGATTAATCGATTATTAAAATAATCGACAACTATTTTGATAATCGTTTTGAGTAATTTTTTTATAAATTTTTTTCAAATTCTCTGATTTCAGCTTCTCAAATGTGAATATTTTCTGGTTTCTTTAATCCTATTATGACGGTAAACTGAAATACCTGTGTGTTTTGGACATAACAATACATTTGAGGACCTCAACATGGGCTTTGGAAAATTTATCAACATTTTTCACCATTTTCTGACATTTTACGGACCAAAACACTAATCGATTAATCGAGAAAATAATCGACAGATTAATCGATTATCAAAATAATCGTTAGCTGCAGCCCTAGTTTCAATGTACACTCAACAAAAATATAAACGCAACACTTTTGTTTTTGCTCCCATTTTTCATGAGATGGACTTAAAGATCTAAAATTCATTCCAGATACACAATTGTACCATTTCTCTCAAACATTGTTCACAAATCTGTCTAAATGTGTGATAGTGAGCACTTCTGCTTTGCTGAGATAATCCATCCTACCTCACAGGTGTGCCACATCAAGATGCTGATCTGACATCATGATTAGTGCACAGGTGTGCCTTAGACTGTCCACAATAAAAGGCCACCCTGAAATGTGCAGTTTTGTCTCACAGCAAAATGCCACAAGCAAAATGATGAAGTAGGCCTATAGAGGATCCGAAAATAAAAATACTCACAATTTGTCTTTTAATTTATTCAAACTGACAGTATTTAGTTGTAAAAGCGAATGATCAAACTGATATACTGTTATTTATGTAAAACATATGATATATTAAACTGATAAAATAGGCTATAACCATTTCATATCAAAATTATGAAGTATAGAGGAAAGGAAAATAAAAATACTCACAATTTGTCTTTTAATTCATTCAAACTGACAGTATTTAGTTATAAAAGCGAATGATCAAACTGATATACTGTTATTTATGTAAAACATATGGGGCCGGTTTCACAGACAGGGCCTAGATTAAGCCAGGAGTAGTCCTTAATGTGGACTAGTTAAACTGGGAGGTTTAAGTCACTGTCATGGATATGGCTTAAGTTTGGCTTAGTTAGTCTGAGACTACGAAGTCCTGGAGTAAGGTAAGTAAGCCTGATTGTTAACACCTGACCATGAGCACATGCTGCTGTTCCAACGGTGATCATAAAAACCCGGCGTGGAGCAGAAACACCATTGCTTGTGAGAAAAAACAATGGCAGAGGCTAAAAAAATCCCATCAATAAACTTTAATGAATTTGAAAAAAATCTCTTAAAAAAAATAGTTTGAAACCATCCGGTTATTGAATCTAGAAGCCATAGATTACTGCTGGGACTGAGCAAATAAATAGTTGGGTCGCAATTTGCAACAAATTCAATTAATGAAAATGTTACTAAGAGAACAATACACCAACTTCAGGTTATCTTCATTATTATCGGTATTTCACATCTTTCTCATTTATAATTTTGACATTATATTTAATGATATCTGCACTGATAGACTGTTGAAAAACCCGAATTAGTTAGCCCAAGAATTCAATGAACACAATATGCTATATGATTCTGAAGGAAGTATGACATGAAAATTAAAATTCTACAGGCGGAATTGGACATTATTTAACCTTTATTTTACCAGGCAAAATTGCTTGAGGTCAAATGACCTCTTTTCCAAGCAAGGCCTGGCCAAAATGGCAGCAGCTAGGATGAATGAAATATAAGACAAACATAAGAATAAAACAGAAACAAATACATTCCAGTGGGTGAAGAAGAAGAACAATTTTGAGGCAATGATAAAATACTATTCAGTGAAACATTGACACACACCAAAATTTGCCATTAAAAAACATGTGAGTCGAGTTTTAAAATCATTCATAGTGATGAGTTCCTGCAATTTGAGTGTTTTTTGAATAGTGTTCCAGGCGGAGGGAGCAGAGTACATGAAAGCCCTCTTCCTAAACTCAGTACGGGTTCTGGGGACAGAGGCGTAAAGAAAGTCCAGAGAGCGTAAACTGTATGACATGAAGTTGGAAGAGAGTATTTTAAATCACAACAACCACATTTGAAAATAGAATTGTTTTAGACACTCATTGTATTATGCTGAATACATCTTCAATTTAAATGCATCCATCTAAAAACTCAAAGTTGTTATTTCCAGTGCATTTTCCATATTGAAAGTGGTCTCGAAATGTAAGTTCATCAAATAATTTTTCTGGATAAGACCTATCCACAAGTATTCTTCTGGCTGGCCTCTGCAGTGGGAGTTGGTCATTTAGATATTCCAAATAGTCCATGCTCTCTCACAAACACCACTAAGCTGAAGTTAAACCTGCCCCTTTGGAGGATTAATTTAAGATGAAATTTAGACCTAGAGTAGCTCTAGTCGTCCGTCTTGTAATTGGCTTTGTTTAATCCAGAATAGCTTTAATCTAGGACTATTTTAAACTGAGTCTGTGCAAGTGGTTTTGAATTAATCCAGCTCAACGGGCATTTTAGTCTCGGACTAGGCTTAAGCCTTGTCTGTGAAACCGGCCCACGATATATTAAACTGATAAAATAGGCTATAACCATTTCATATCAAAATTATGAAGTATAGAGGAAACGAAAATAAAAATACTCACAATTTGTCTTTTTATTCACTCAAATTGACAATAAAAAGCAAGCGAGCTAGCAAAACTTTCATACGGTATCTCCGTAAAACCACGGCGAAAGTTCAATTTTTTGAACGTATATTACGGACATACCGGACAGAAATATTGCGGAGGGGAGGAGTTTCGGACGCAAAACGGACATTACGGAGACTCACATAGGAATTAATGGACTTTCGGTCGGAGACGGTTGGATCGCATACGAGAATGTACGTATGTGGAAACGAGGCGTAAAGGGTGTGGCATTTCTCCGCTGGGTACTATATCTACATTATTTCTTCTGTTCTTGTGAGAAAACATCTTGGGGATTTCAGAAATGTATAATATGTTGAGATTATGTGTTAGATAGATGTCGCAAAAAGTCGCCTAAGTCAAGATTGCGAAAGTTTTTTTTTCAGATAATTAGATTTTATCCTCTCTGCTTGTAATAGAGAAATGTAACCGAGGGACAAGCCATTTTTACCATATTTAACAGATATACAATTGAAAAATCTTTAAAATGCAAAAAAATATCAATGTATGAAGATTTAAAATTAAGATTGTTTCTTTACCATATCATACCAATAATTTTTTTTTAAATGGTGTTGTTAATACAGTTTATTGGGGTAGATTTTGTGTCAGGGACACAAAATGGCACGTTTTCGTAGAATGACCCTAATATTCCAAAAGGCACAAGCTCTTCCTTGACTGTTTTCAGTCTGTGTTTTTAGTTTTTAGGGAACATAATGGCATTTGGGCTTGAAAAGGCTAATCTTTTTTTTTTGTCCAGACCAATTAATGTGAAAATTGACAATTTCCTATTCCTAAAGTACTCTTGATAATCTTTGCACACACTAGACACACTTCTGATCAGATAATTAAGCAGGGCAATACAAATAAACAAATTTGTACTTATTTTCTCACACAATGAGAATCGATAAGCAGAATCGGAGTCAGAATCGTTAAATTCGTATCAATTACCATCCCTAGTTGGTAGGGTGCCTCCCCCGGGCCGGGCCCAGCAGCAGACCCGGGTTCGATTCCCGCCCGCGGTCGTCCTCTGCATGTCACTCCCCTCTCTGCCCCATTTCACCTCTGTCTCTCTGCACTATCAATAAAGCATAAAAATGTCCAAAAAATTTCTTAAAAAAAAAAAACATGGATACTATTAAAAGTGCATTGTTTTTAATCAAATAATAATATAAAAACTGCATATGCAAACAGTTCAGCTCAAACAATAAACTGCAAAAGTCTGCAGAGTAATGAGATTGTTATGAAATATGTTTGTTAGCCCACAGGTTTTTACTCAGACACACACACACGCATTAACACACTGTTAAAGCTGTGAGTCAGCGATTCTGGAGAACGCTTCTTGTTAAAATCACTTTTTTGTCAAAATCAGTGAATATCTCCTCCCAATCGGCTACATGTCCTTACTGTGTGTGCGCTGAAAAAAATCCAGGTTTAATACACAGCCTAGGCTCGGTAAACGGGCATGTTGCTAGCTACAGTGGGCCCCCCTTTTTTACATAAATCAAGAGACAAGACAGTTAAACAGCAAAATACAAAATACAACACTTGGAATGTAAACGTAGGAAAATGACCACAAGACAGGTAAGGGTGTAGACAAGGGAGTAAGAGGGTTAAATAAACAGTGTTGGGAATAACGCCGTTTAAAATAACGGCGTTAAGTAACGCCGTTCTTTTTTCAGTAACGGCGTAATCTAACTAATTACTTTTTCCGTCTTTACAACGCCGTTATCGTTACTGAACGTTAAATGCTGTGCATTACTATGAATTGATTGAATAAACTGTGTAATCCGAAAGCACCCCTGGCTCCATACTACACAAACTGCTAGTAAGGAGACCGAGTGGGTTAACAACAAGATAAGCGATTGTTATTTCGTATACTGTTTTAAGTAAGTAAGTAAAGTTTATTTATATAGCGCCTCTCGCAGACCAAGATTTAAGATGTGTTTTATTCAGTGTGGATGACATTATAACTGTCAGTTACCAGACATGGGGGACTCAAGTCACATGACTTGACTCGAGTCAGACTCGAGTCGCAAATTTGAGGACTTGAGACTTGCTTGACTTACACTGACAAAAGACTCGACTTGACTTAGACTTGGTCTTCATGACTTGAGACTTGACTTAGACTTGAGACAGATGACTCGAAATGACTTGACTTTTTAAAAGTTAGATTAAGTTAGAAATTATATTTTAATTATATATTTAGCCTATATATTTATTATTTTATTTTGAAAAATTATCGGGTGATTTAACAGTGCAATGAATGTACGCATCTCGGGTGATCACGCGCTGCACGGACGGACAAACTGCCGCTGCGTGAGCAGGTCAACACAGGAGCAGCAGTCATGGAGGCGGCAAGACCAAAAATAATTAAATTTGGGTTCAAAGATTACATTGTCGATGAGAATAAGAAAAAGAGGACAGCGGTATGCAAGGTCTGCAGCTCAAAAATCAGTGACACGATCGCCACCACATCCAACTTCATCCGTCACTACAAAACCCACAAAAAAAGGTAAGCTACGTGACTGTGTCTTTTATCTAGCTGTAACAGCTGTTACAAAGCTAACGTTTGCTAACACATAGCTTAAATGTACCGTGGCTAGAAGGCTATCTATAACCTAATGTCTTCTCAATAAAATGCGCAGTAAAAGTGTCTTTAGCTAATTTATTGGCTGGTCAAATGGGTCAGACGTTAACTAGAAAGGTAACGGTTGCTAACATGAATTCCAACACGTAGTTTATTAAGCTAACATTACGAGCAAGTCAGTGCATATTTATGCACGCTGATTAACGGCCGCGACTCGCGGATTGCCACTGCAGATTAACGTGTCACTTCAAGTTTTTGAGAGAGAGTGAGTGAGTGAGTGAGTGAGTGTGTGTTTTGTGTGTGTGTGTGTGTGTGTGTGTGTGTGTGTGTGTGTGTGTGTGTGAGTGAGAGTGTGTGTGTGTGTGTGTGAGTGAGTGAGTGTGTGTGCGCGTGTGTGTGTATGAGAGCGAGAGTTTGAGAAAAACTATGAGTGAAGAGAGTGTATTTCTATGTGTTTGATTGATGGTTGTGTAACACTGATATTGAAAATCGTGTATGCCAGGGAATATAAGGGAATTTGGTTTGATAGATTTGAGGCTCTATTTTATTTTAAAGTCTTTTCACTTACATTTATTTATTTATTAATATGTAATACAAGGAGATGAAGTTATTAACACATTATTACCTTACAGTGTAAAGAAAGAAAGAGGAGTGGAGAATATATATATATATATATACAGGTGAAACTCGAAAAATTAGAATATCGTGCAAAAGTTCATTTATTTCAGTAATTCAACTTTATAGGTGAAAATAATATCTTATACAGACTCATTACATACAAAGTGAGATATGTGAAGCCTTTATTTTTTTATAATTGTGATTATTATGGCTTACAGCTTATAAAAACCCCAAATTCAAAATCTCATAAAATTAGAATATTACATAAAATCAATAAAAAAAGGATTTTAAATACAGAAATGTCGGCCCTCTAGAAAGTATAATCATGCATATGTACTAAGTACTTGGTTTGGGCCCCTTTTGCATGAATTATTGCCTAAATGCGGCGTGGCATGGATGCTATCAGCCTGTGGCACTGCTGAGGTGGTATGGAAGCCCAGGTTGCTTTGATGTGGCCTTCAGCTCGTCTGTATTGTTGGGTCTGGTGTGTATCATCTTCCTCTTGACAATAGTCCATAGTTTCTCTATGGAGTTCAGGTCAGGAGAGTTGTCTGGCCATTCATGCAGAGTAATACCATGGTCAGTCAACCAGTTACCAGTGGTTTATGGTACCGTGGACAGGTGCCAAGTCTAGCTGGAAATGGAAATTGTCATCTCCATAAAGCTTGTCAACAGACAGAAGCATGAAGTGCTCTAAAATCTTCTGGTAGATGGCTGTGGTGACTTTGGACTTGATAACACAGTGGACCAACAGCAGCAGATGACATGATACCTCAAATCATCACTGATCCAAATTAAATGTTGCGTTTCATTTGGAAATCAAGGTTCCACAGTCTAGAGGAAGAGTGGAGGGGCACAAAATCCAAGGGGCTTGAAGACCACTGTCAAGTTTCAACAGTCAGTGATGATTTGAGGCACCATGTCATCTGATGGTGTTGGTCCACTGTGTTATCAAGTCCAAAGTCACCACAGCTGTCTACCAGGAGATTTTAGAGCACTTCATGCTTCTGTCTGTTGACAAGCTTTATGGAGATGCTGAATTACTTTTTCCAGCAAGACTTGACACCTGTCCACAGTGCCAAAACCACAGGTAACTGGTTGACTGACCATGGTATTACTGTGTTGATTGGCCTGACAACTCTCCTGACCTGAACCCAATAGAAAAACTATGGACTATTGTCAAGAGGAAGATGATACACACCAGACCCAACAATACAGACGAGCTGAAGGCCACTATCAAAGCAACCTGGGCTTCCATTACACCTCAGCAGTGCCACAGACTGATAGCATCCATGCCACACCGCATTTAGGCAATAATTTGTGCAAAAGGGGCCCAAACCAAGTACTTAGTACATATGCATGATTATGCTTTATAGAGGGCCGACATTTCTGTATTTAAAATCCTTTTTTTATTGATTTTATGTAATATTCTAATTTTCTGAGATTTTGAATTTGGGGTTTTCATAAGCTGTAAGCCATAATAATCACAATTATAACAAATAAAGGCTTTAAATATCTCACTTTGAATGTAATGAGTCTATATAATATATTAGTTTCACCATTTAGGTTGAATTACTGAAATAAATTAACTTTTGCACGATATTCTAATTTTTCGAGTTTCACCTGTGTATATATATATATATATATATTCATATATATATATATATATGAATATTATACATTTATCCTAAAGTCAATATTTCTCTCGGGAAATTTAACTCACATTTTAATTTGACTTGTCATAAGCCCTATAAAAACTGCATCTCACATTGCATATTAACATATTTTGTTTAAATGTATGAACATTTCAGTGCATTTTAAAACAGCCAATTCACAGAAATTGAACAGACTGATTGAGTCCTAGCTATATGGTCAGCAGTTCCAGGATAACAATTAATCTCATTTGATTCTTGCATTCATAGAACTAAACTAATGATTTACTATGCAATGAATAATATATGAATCATAATGTGGGCTAAATATATTCCTCTCTTTTCTTTTTACTGTCTACAGATATGAAGAGTACATCCATACCAAAGATACTTTGGATCTTAAACAGCCTTCAATCAACCAATTCATCGAATCAAGGAGTGTGCAACTATACAACTGCAACCATCCCCAGCAGAAAGCCATTACACACTCAATACTGTCGGACCTCATAATAAATTGCAACATGCCATTGTCCATCGTTGAACATCAAAGCTTTCATCAGTTTTTGTCAATAGTGGACAACAAGTACTCTCCAGTCAGTCGAAGAACAATTACTTCAAAGATTGACAGTCTGGTGGGAGATAGACAAATTAAGCTAAAAGATGAACTAGCAAAGGCAGATAATGTGTCAGTGACTGTAGACATATGGTCAGATCGCAGGATGAGAGGCTTTCTTGGAGTCACAGGACATTGGATCAACATCGAAGATGACAGTCTTCAGTTGAAATCTCAGTTGCTCGCATGCAACCGCTTCAGAGGTTCCCATACAGGGGAAAGAATTTGTGAAGAGTTTGAGCAAATATGTGAAGAATATCAAATGAAGAAAAAGGTCGACCACATCATCTGTGACAACGCTGCAAACATGAAAAAGGCGTTCAGTACATGTTTTCCTGGACAGGAAGATGCTGGCATGACCATGACCACGACCAGTCCAATCACCGATGAGCCAATTACACCGTCAGAGCCAGAGCATCAGACTGGGCTGTTCTCAGCATACCGCAAAAAATATGAAGATGAGTTCAAATTCCACTCCCCAAATTCAGTTGAACCACTACCTCGACATTTGTGATGGACAGAGCTGCCTTCAGTTTTGGGCCATGAACAGGCGCACCCTCCCCTCTTTGTTCAAGGTGGCGGTAAGGGTCATGGCAGTCCCTGCATCAAGTGCACCTGTTGAACGTGTGTTCAGCCATGGTGGGGTGATAATGCGACCCCATCGTTCACGACTGAGTGACAAAGTACTCTCAAATTTAATTTTTTGCAAATGCAATGCATTGTAAGTCGAT
This sequence comes from Ammodytes dubius, assembly GCA_026122265.1. Lineage (NCBI taxonomy): Eukaryota > Metazoa > Chordata > Actinopteri > Uranoscopiformes > Ammodytidae > Ammodytes > Ammodytes dubius. The sequence goes on along the minus strand of JAOPFK010000149.1, from coordinate 9,646 downwards.
GTATTGCAAATAATATTCTACAACATGTAGGGAGATTGACTGATGACTTGATCTGTTCTCGTATACAGCGAGCCACCTAGAGGTTCTAATTGATTCTGTTCATAGGTTGGAGGTAATGATCATAAAAACATTTTCAAACTATTCATATAATGGCTTTGGTATCATATGCCACATGCTGATAGGAAAAATAACTCCAATTTTAATGATATTATGCCCCCCCCCCTCATTAATTGGCATTTACCAATATATAATCATTTAAACAATTGATATATTCTTCACATTTGACTTGAATAAATGTTCTCACTTTTTCCTTGGTGCTTGGACACCAATAGTCAGACACTAGCCATAAAACTGAAGCTGATTTCTCATGAGATAGCAACATTCCTAAGGCAGAGGAACTGTTAGAACACAGTCTTGGTAACTTCTCGAGGCTGGGGGAGGACGACATCCATGGTCTCTGGTTTCGGCCAGGAGAAAACAAGAGGAGGACCCTGAAATCTGCCTGACTACAAGATTTAACCAATCAGTAGACATGTTAGACAATATAATACTGTGTTTTAGAGAAGGACGTCTCTTCTTCCTGCTTTCCTGTCCTGTGAACATGCCTTGTCAATTTACTCAAATAAATACTGAGGCTTAGATCCCGGATTATTACACATTTCTCCATGGTCTTTTTCCTTCATAAATAGGCATTTTTACACGTACCTTTCAATGCTATTCTTGTTATTTCGTCCTGTTCATATTTACACTATCTATCTAGCATCTTTGCCACACAGTTAAAGTGTATATAATATATATAATAATATCGCTCCACTTAAAGCCTGCATCAACTGCCAGTTGATGCCGATTCACTAATAACTCTCACGGAGCCGAAAAGAGTTTGTGCTCTCGCACTTTCAACACACGGACATGCACTATATTGCGTCCTAATCGGCACGAGCTAGAAAACAGCTTTAGTCCAAAGGGGCCGCCAACTGACAAAGTTACTCATAGTGGCTTTAACGACTGACAGTCATACATGCTAAGTCATGCTTTTGCATCAATATTATTATATTATATTAACATTTTAACCTAACATTTATTATTAAAATATTGATTATTAAGTGTGCAAAATGAAATAAACTTATTTATGCAACACCACTTACACAACCACTGCTGTCCCTGTTATTTGGAGCCTGACACCTGGGAGGAATGGTGAATAAGTTTTAATGGTTTGATGTAATGTTTTTTCATTTCAGTAATGTTTACATTTCAGGCAATATTTATTTATTTATTTTGTTCACAGAAATGTTAATGAGAAGCACAAATGCCTTAACAGGCCATTGAGAAATTGTGTGACCCTCCTGAAGGTGGACGCAAGCAGTTCAGTAAGTTGGGCAATTGTAAGCAGGCTGCTCAATAGTTTGAGTTATTGTTAATGTGTAGACATTATGATAGTTAATGTTGAAATAAAACAACTTGCAATTGTGAACCACTCTCTTGACTGATTTTTAAATGTAGAAACTGGGTTACATAATATGATTTTTGTATGACTTGACTTGTGACTTGCTTGACCTGAGCAATGACTTGACTTGTGACTTGCTTGATTCTAACCACAGTGACTTGGACTTGCTTGAGACTTGAAGGTTATGACTTGAGACTTGCTTGTGACTTGCACATGAGTGACTTAAGGCTGTTACATACTCCGCAAGAAGAAAGAACAAAGTTCTCGGTGACAGAGCTGCGAGAAGTTCTTTCTGGTCTGACATTACATACTTCACGAGAACTCAACTGCCGAACTCCTCACCGCGGCGCGTTGTTACCATGGTAATTGACTCAGTAGCGCCAGCTGATTTCACTTCGCCTTCCTCATTGACTTCAGACTGACCAATCAGACAATAGTTCTCGGACAAGCTGCGAGAAGAAAGTTCGGCCCGGGTGATGTGTCGAGAACAAGCTGCGAGACCAGCTAAACAAGAGCTGAGAGAAGAAAATGACGTAATTTTCTTCTCGCAGCTCTGTCACCGAGAACTTTGTTCTTTCTTCTCGCGGAGTATGTAACAGGCTTTACTCCCATGTCTGTCAGTTACTAACTCAGTTACTTTTTGGAACAAGTAGTGAGTAACTATAACTAGTTACTTTTTGGAACAAGTAGTGAGTAACTATAACTAATTACTTTTTTAAAGTAACGTTCCCAACACTGTAAATAAATGGTTAATGGACTGTGCTTATATAGTGTTTTGCTAGTCGTACTTGACCACTCAAAATGCAAAAACATTGTAGTCACATTCAACCATTCACACACATGATGGCAGATGTTATTACCCATCAGATTTTTTTTTTACTCGGGGACATGGGGGCAGGGGATTCGAACCAATAACCCTGCAATCCAGTGGACGACTGCCCAAGATGCTTTAAGACACAGCCGCCCTCGATAGAGAAAGTCAGGGTTAGGGTGTAAGATGGTAAGGAGGTAAGATAGTGGATCAACCACTTAAAAAACTGTATGAACAATCCTACCATGAAAACATGATAAGGATGGACTACAACATTTACTCTTACTCCAATGTCTTACCAGCAAACCACGAGATATTTTAGGGGTCAGGGAGGAAATAAACAATAAATGGACTGTGCTTATAAAGGACTTTGCCAGCCATACATGACCACTCAAAGCCCTTAACACTGTAGTCGCATTTACACATTCACACACATTCATTCATAGTAGAGGGTTAGGGGGTTTAACGTCAGTATGGTAAGAGGGTAAGGACATAAGATAGTGAATCAACCACTTAAAAAACTGTATGAACAATCCTACCATGAAAACATGATAAGGATGGACTACAACATTTACTCTTACTCCAACCACATTCTGAACACAAAGTCCAATGTCTTACCATCAAGATATAACGTTGGTTAAGGGGGATAGGGGAGATAATTTGGGGGTAAAAAATGTATGGTCAGTGGGTAAGAAGGTAAGATAGTGGATCAACCACTTAAAAAACTGTATGAACAATCCTAACATGAAAACATGATAAGGATGGACTACAACATTTACTCTTACTCCAACCACATTCTGAACACACATACACTTTCTTATAGGGAGATATAGGGTTCCAAATTTTAAACCATTGGACTGAAGCACTCTTTTGTGCACCAATTCTCAAACTTATTTCCAGATCAAATACACCCTGATGGGCCTTCAGTGTTGTCTTCTGTTGTTGTAACGTTGTGTTGAATGGATGTATTTTGCGGTCCTGTCTTGAAGTCTTGTTTCTTGATCTTTCTGTGATGTTGTAAATGGAGCTTATGCGATGTAAGGCACATTTCTGACTTGCTCTGGCAATTAAGTAATATCATATTGTATCGTATCATATCGAATTGTATCGTATCTTAAAGGCCTACATCACCAGTGGGAATATGAAGGTGTATTGAACTCTGAGATCCTATGTAGTAGGACTCTTTCTGCCTTTTCTCAGGCTAGGATGAACTGATTTCTAAATGTTTTGCACATTTATACTACATAGGATCTCAGAGTTCAATACACCTTCATATTCCCACTGGTGAAGTAGGCCTTTAAGGGCGGTTGTGGGTTAGGTGGTAAGTTAGCAGATCTAGAGACAAAGGAGTGATGATGGTTCTCCACCTCTGCACCAGAACTGTTCCATTCTCTTCAGTAGAGACGGCCTTTTATTTTGAACGGCCTCATCCAGGTCCTGGTCCAAAGACTGGTCCTTCTTCTTGCCCTTCTGAGGAAATTTGAATGAAAACAAGAGGAAGAAAGAGTAAGTTTAAGAGATTAAACAAAAATAAACTTTTGTAGTTCAATGTTAAGACAACAGGAGATGACCCAAAGTTGAAGCCAGCTGGATTTGCTCGGTCTTTAAGTCAAGTCAACTTTATTGTCAATTTCTGCAATGTCTGCCAGACTTACAGTTGTAATCGAAATTATGTTTAAAGGTGCAGAGTGTATTTTTGCATCATCTATCAGTGAAGATGTTATGTTTCGTACCTTGCAGAAGAAAGAGAAGATGCTGCGTCTCTTCTTCTCTGTCTTTTCCTCGTTGACGTCGTTGTTCTGATCGTCTGAAAGCGGCTGGACCTTCGATCTGTGACAAGCTCCACCAGGGAGACTTCTGCTGCTCCGCCTTCTGAGGAACTTTGGAAACTAAAATGTTGTAAAAATGAAATTAAGATTTTAACTCTGGCTTAATCCAACATCTAGATTATTGACTTTTGAGGGGGATTCAAATGTACATATATCACCAGATTTGCATATTTATTCAAACATAGGGATACAAAATAGTATTGTTTTAACCCATTGATGCCTGATGTCTGTCACGCAGCATCAGGCATCAATGGGTTTAATGTAGATAATTAACTGGCAACGTTTCATGATGATCTTTAAGTTAAACATTTTACAATATTCACCTGCAGGTTCTCCAAGGCTCCTCTGCCGGTCGAGTTTTGAAGGAATCCTGGACACTGAGTAAACTTCAGCAGCGACTTCCTTTCTTCCTGCTGTAAAGACAAAATAAAGATTTTAAACTTTGGCTTCTACAACATCTACATTATTGGCTTTCGAAGGGATTCAAATTTAAATAAAACCAGGGGCGTGTCTCTATAGCGGACCAGCTGTGTCTGAATGGCCGGGGACATTGCTGGTTCTTCTTGGGTTGTGAAGTCCTCCTCTTCAATATCCACTAACACCAGCGCTTTGGGGGTCAGGTCTGCTTCTTCAGCGGCCATATTGTCCTCATCGTCGACTGACGAGGTGGCAGATGTCTCTTTTGGACCGGTCGTCTCATTCAGTGACTCAGTTTGGAACAGAGTCTGAATATGGTGGAAACAGATTTTTAAAACCATTTAGAAATTAGGGTTTGGCTATTGGCAAGTAGTTCACACATACAATACTCATCATGATACATTGCAGTATTGTGTTATATTTTACCTCATTGTCCTCATTGCCAACTGAGGGACTTGGAGATGTTTCCTTTGGACTGGTTGTCTCGTCGTTTTGGTCAGTTCCCATGTGATCCTGAGAATTTTCGACTTCTTCGTCAAAGCTTTCTCTGCTTTTGACCTTAATCTGTATCACTCCAGGCACAGTTTGGAACAGAGTCTGAAAAAAGTGGAAACAGATTTTAAAACCATAAAAAAATTAGGGTTTGGCTATTTGCAATATGATACACATCTCATCATAGAGTGCATTATAGCGTTATATTTTACCTTATTGTCCTCATGAGCAGCAACTGAAGGAGTCTGAGATGTTTCCTTTGGACTGGTTGCCTCATTTTGATCTGTTCTCATGTGATCTTGTGAATTCTCAACCTCTTCTTCAAAGCTTTCTCTGCTTTTGACCTGAATCTGTATCACCCCAGGCACAGTTTGGAACAGAGTCTGAATGAAGTGGAATGAGAATTAAAAAAAACATTAAGAAATTAGGGTTTGGTACTAGCAAGGAGCTCACAATATAATACTCATCATGACAGTGCAATATTGCCAAATATTTTACCTCATTGTCCTCATGAGCAGCAACTGAAGAGGTGGGAGATGTTTCCTTTGGACCGGTCGTCTCATTCAGTGACTCAGTTTGGAACAGTCTGAATATGGTGGAAACAGATTTTTAAAACCATTTAGAAATTAGGGTTTGGCTATTGGCAATATGATACACATCATGATAAATCGCAGTATTGCATTATATTTTACCTCATTGTTAACTGAGGGAGTCGGAAATGTCTCCTTAGGACTGGTTGTCTCGTCGTTTTGATCTGTTCCCATGTGATCTGGTGAATTTTCGACCTCTTCGTCAAAGCTTTCTCTGCTTTTGACCTTAATTTGTATCACTCCAGACACAGTTTGGAACAGTCTGAATATGGTGGAAAGAGAATTAAAAACCATTAAGAAATTAGGGTTTGGTATTGGCAAGGAGTTCACGATACAATACGCATCATGACACAGTGCAATATTGCGTAATATTTCACCTCATTGTCCTCATAAGAGTCAACTGAAGGAGTCGGAGATGTTGCCTCACGACTAGCTGTCTCCATTTTGTCCTCGAAATTAATATCATCATCCATGAGCATCTAAGAAGCTTCAGGCTCATCTTCTGTGCTCTCTTTGCTGGAGACCCTGATCTGAATCACTCCAGTGAAAGTGTGGTACGGTATCTGAATACAGTGCAAAGAGAATTGAAAAAAAAAACATAAAGAAATTGTTTATCAATAATTTATCACTGAAATAAATTGTTATTTATATATTAATAAATATACTAATTATATACATTTTATTATTATTATGTTTTTTTATTTTGTTTAATTTATTTTTTATTTTTTTGTTATTTATTTTTTATTCATTTAACTACAATTTAAAATGTACAAACCTCTTGTGGCTTAGAGGACGAGCCGGTGGGGGAAAAAGTCGAGCGGACTTCTTAATCGGTCTCTAGTGTGACGTCATCGTCCTGGTTACCACAATCACCGATCTCCAGACGGTCTGATTTGGTTTCATCCAATGAGACGCGAGGAGACGTAACTGCAGGACAGGGAGAGACAGTTATAGGAGCAGCCTGGACCACACGTTGTCCTACCTGTTCCTTCACATCTGCTGAGGTGGGTTCACTCTCCACTAGGACTTCTTCCAACTCCTTTTCAATGTTGTCTGGACTTCCAGCGACATTTTCAATCTGTTGGATAGAAAGTGATGAACTGTTAGATATACATTTCACACTAAATATGTTTGCACAAAAAATGATATACATTTTTCTTTTTGGCTGTTGGGACTGTCCATAGCATTTAATAATACAAAAAATGATATACATTTTTTGTACTATTAAATGCTATGGACAGTCCCAACAGCCAAAAAGAACAGAGAATCGGAGCCTCGCTCTGATTGGTCAAAGTGTATCGCTCATATTTTCTTTGACCAATCAGAAATCATATACCCCAGCTTTAAGGCAGCACTAACAGACAATTTAATGTTAATGAATTCAGGTTTCCACAGTTTACTAAAGTAAAAGTCTCACTACCAGACGGTCAGAGTCCAGAGCACTTTTAGGCTCCTCTCCCTCCTCGATGGAGCTCAGGTGGTTGCTACGGCAGCTTTCTGGTGAGGAATCTTCATTAGATTCTTGGTAGACCATGAGGATAGCAGACAGGTAGCCCTCTGCTCTGGTGGCCTTCTTAGGGACAGACCTCCTGGTTTTACTGCTGGAGGCTGGTTCACTGTCTCTTTGGCTTTCTGCCTCAGTGTCCGTTACCTGAAAAGTGGCAAATTGTTAAGGTGCGAACACAACAAACGCGTTGGGTGCGGTGGCCAAAGCGCCCAACGCACCTGATCTGGCACTTGGTCATTTTGTGTCAAAAAATGGTTCAACGTGCCCAACGCTACGCAGCTAGTCTCCCCCCAGATATATTTATTCCCCTAATCAACCATGGCTGCGAGCAGACCCGACCCGACACAACAGCGTTCATGTCCGCACAAAACCAACAACAACACGGCCAACAATTGTGCCAAAAGACAAATAAACAGCAAGTGAACGGAACAAATAGCCTTAAAACAGCTTACAGATTCACGCCACTCGGAAATGAACACAAACAGCAAGGCAGCACCATACCAAACACATTTACAGCAGCATTGTGCGCAGGGCAGTAGAAAATAAAGGCAAGTAGCCTACATTACCCTACCTGGCTGTGACGGGACCGTGGCTGGCGTAGATATAGGCATACACACCGGTGCTTCGCTGTACTCGTTGTGAAAGTTCCCCGGACTTAGCCATTATGTTTGGGTTCATTATATGGAGGTGGTGGCCGCACACAACCGGGTGAGTTAAGTTAACTAACGCTGTCCGACCGGTGCTAACTTGGTTTATCGGCTAAAGCACAGCCGCACATATTCACTGAATTAACCAGGAAGCCCATTCTCCTGGCTCACTTTCCCCACGTCTTCTAACCCAACCCCGAGCGGCTTCATATCACCAGCCAGCAGCAAATACATTTCCTCCACGGTGTTTCTCAGCCTCTGGGTTGTCCTCCCACCGTGCCGATGTCCGTGACGTCGGGTCAAGCTCACTGCTGATTGGCCAACGCGGCTAGACGTCACGCGATGGCGCGTTAAAAGTTACATTTTTTGAACTCGCGGCCAACGCATCATCGCGCCTAAACCAATGGTTCCCTATGCAAAAATAGGATTTTTCAACGCCGCCACCGCACCCAACGCGTTTGGTGTGTTCGCACCTTTAAGGGCCTTTCCCACCGCCGCGCGGCAACCGCCCTCTCAACCGCCTCCCTGCTGGAGGACTCCACCGGTGAGCCCGCCGTTTTTAAAAGCGGCTGCTGCCTCGGCGGCAATGACAGCCAGATGCTTCGGTGATCGTATCGTTGGGATAGCCCGACCAGAAGTCCACCACACTTATTTCTCTCTTTCTCTCTCGTATAACGATGTTATAGTCTCTCTATATGAGCTTTTATTAAGAATAAAATTAGCCTACAGAGAGAAAATACAGTTCCGTCTAAAAAATTATTCCCCTAGAAAATCGGCTTCAATCACTGGTTCCACATGTTTGTGTTCAACGTCAAATATATATCCAATCTTTTTTAAATGACAAACACTTTAACATTGACTTAATACATGGTAGAGCCGTGTTGTTTATGTCTGTATACTCCATTTGCAACCATGCCTTGTATAACCGACTTGCCGCCGGCCAGCTGCCGCTGAAAGTTTCGACACCGGGAAAGCTGAGCGGTTGGGAAAAATCTGCGCGCGTTCACGTGGGCGGCAACCGCTTCCTGGTCAAACTGCCGCAGCTGTACCGCCTCCCCTCAGCCGCCCTTCCCTCATTGAAATTAATGGAGGCGGCGCGTTGCCGCGCGGCGGTGGGAAAGGGCCTTTAGACATACTTTTTTTTTTACATGCATGATAGCTAACATTGTTTTTTTAAAGCGGGACACACAAGGCTTAAAAAACACTTTTTTAAAGCACTGGTCAATGTTTTGATTTGTTTTTGCCTATTTTGCTATTTAAGGACAAACAAAGTAACACAATTTAGGTGTTTATTATATTAATAATATAATTTTTTTTTTTACTTTTTAAAGTGAAATGCATGAATCTGGTGCACTTTGAGAGGAAAATTAAGAGGCTGAATCTGAGAATTTTGTGTGAACAAATAATTTGGAGACACTGGGTCAGATGAATTAAAAGCTATTGAAGAAAGATTGGATTTTCCATTAAAATGTTCATTTAAAATAAAATGTTATGCAGGGTCCTCTGGGTTGGGCTTGGTGCTCTTTTTCTTTTATGGGACATATTTCTCTGTAATATAATGAATACATTTAAATGCAATGAGAGGAACGAAGCAGAAGAACTCTGCTTGTCCAGCTATCTTTTTTTCCACAGACGAGGCTGAAATAGGTTATAAAGTGCGTGGGCATCTGAGCCCCATTTCCAAATGTTTTTAAATAAACTCAATACACACTGTGCATGGACGTGAACGTGACGTGATCAGTTAAACTTGGATTACCTCCCAGATGAACTGATTAAATTATTGGGCTATTAACTATCTAGACCAAAACATTGTATTCATTTTTTTGTATGATATAATAATATGATGTTAATATCAAACACATAAACAAAAAGAAAATATAAAAAATAAAATTGGGGGGGCCTGTCGGTC
>JAOPFK010000148.1:7500-33069 GCA_026122265.1 Ammodytes dubius | reverse complement strand
ATGGGCCCAGCACGCTTCCGCTGCGCCACTCTGCTGTGAAACACCCTAGATGGGAATCAAACCTACATTTCCTTGCTCAGCAGTCCTTCTTTATAGAGATGGTAGGAAGGGATATTAGGTGTGGATGGCGTACAAGGTTGACTCATTCAAATGGACAACAAATGTTGCTTAACCCTCTGAGGTCGCCTCACGCGGCCCCGCGTGAATGCGCGCGTGCGCGCATATTTTTATTAATATCTCTGTGAATAAACGGCTGAGAAATGAAATGAAAACATCGTCTGAAACTAGAGATTCTCCTGTTTCCGGGGTATGTTCTCGCGATACTCTCCGTCCACTACAGGCTTAGAAAACAACGCGAGAAGTGAGCCTCCTTCTCCAGCACATTGTGCGTCACTCCATGTGCTATTGGTTGGACCTGCTTGTCTCGTTGCGCAATTGGTTGGATGTGCTTGTCTATCAATGTTTCTGAAACGAAACCCACCTATCAGCACTAAGTGAAACACTAAGGACATACCTTATTACCGTAGTACCTGGGTTTTTTTTACTGAAGGGAACAGGAATCTTTCAGTGGAAACAATGGCGACAAGAAAGTTGTAAACAGACGCTGCTGTTGCAGAGATTTGCAGAAGTAGCCAGCCATGAAGAAGATGGCCATTCTAACATCGAAGGATTTGATTCAGGCGACGAATGTGGTTATGAAGATCACATCGACCCGTTTGAAGACAGGTAAGAGAATTTACAAAATCTCTTGTAATCTGAAACTTGCGTTTACTGTGCGCAATAGTCAGTTGTCGCGTAATGGTTCTTATTTCCAAGGCTTGACTTCTAGCACAACATTGCGACGTTTCAGAGAGTTTCTTAGCCTACACTTATCTAATAATAAACAAAGAAATAAAAAACGATAAAGTGGCATGTCAAATATAGTTTTTTATTCAGTGTAGAAGTCTTTCCCTTGTGTCATAGTAAAATAATCTAGTTTGGAAACAGTTTTGCATCAACTATTGTTTGCACACAATTTGTGAAATTTGAGAGGGTGTAAACATTTCTATTAGTATTATAATGTAACAAGGGTCACTTGTTGTTGCTTTGTACAATGAAGATAAAAATAAAGGACAGTTGGAAATCAGTTGTCTCTCCTCCCCTTACATACACATCTAAGATGCTAAGAACTGTGTGTCCCTACCCCCACACATTAGAAGGTGCTAACTGTGTTGGGGAGGGAAGAAGGTAAACAGCAGTTGGGGTTTTCAGTTATAAAGAAGAAAACTCAGTCTTTCTTGTCCTTTTTTTTACAGACAGGACTAAGAGTTGCCTGAACCCAGCCCAGCACCTTCCACTCCTGCAGCATCAGCACCACCTGTGTCAACACCTTCTTCCCTGCCCAGCACAAGGTCCATGTCCAAAAGGAGCACAGGTATAAGGCCTCCAGCTACCCCATCACCCGCATCAAATAGGTCCCGTGCCCAAATTCCCCAGGTACCAACCCGAGCGCTACCCACACCTCGAATACCACCAGCACCCACACACCCAGCTGCAATGTTGCCCTCTGCCTTCAAGTGGACAGGAACTGTTTTGCAAAGTGGCATGGCATTGACATTTAGCTTGTAAATAGTGTATACTGTACATAGTGTGTAAATAGTTTGTAATTATTGTTTTTCCTGCGTGTTGTTATATATAGTAAACTGTTTGTTTGAATTTTTTTTTGTGATGCTCCCTTTTTTATTAGTATACATCCCATGAGTCTTTATATGTGGTACAAAGTCTTCATTCAGTCTAAATTCCTCATGCTTTGTGAAAGTAGAGTTAGAGGCAACATTTCTACCAAAAAGCGTTTGGACCAAAATTCATATTAGTCATGTTGTGTGCACTTCCCTACTGTTTTTTGGAAAATTTCCACTGCATTTATGAAGCTAAGGCTTGGGAGAAGCAATTTCAAGAGCCAAAACAACCCCTCAGGATGACTAAAGGTTATTATTTCACACAAATCTCCAGGTTTTTCAAAAATCGCAATGCATTTTTCAGCATTCAAGCCAATTATTTATTTACACAATGGTCCAGGACATAAATAGACCTCATAAAACTAATGGCTAATGGGTTCTGAACATTTCCATATAAAACACTTTGGTATTATTTATCTTCTTGCACATTTAAAATAGGTATTTATAGAAGTATGTAAAATCCGAGAAAATACCCTTAGACCTCAGAGGGTTAAACCCTTGAACGTCAATGAGAAAGCAGTGTTACCTGCTAGTAAAAGGCTCTTAGCAGAGGATGGTTTCGATCCATCGACCTCTGGGTTATGGGCCCAGCACGCTTCCGCTGCGCCACTCTGCTGTGAAACACCCTAGATGGGATTCAAACCTACCTTTCCTTGCTCAGCAGGCCCTCGTTATAGAGATGGTAGGACAGGATATAAGTTGTTGCTGGTGTACAATGTTGACTTATTCAGAGGGACAACACATTTTGCTTAAACCCTTGAACGTAAATGAAAAAGCAGTGTGACCTGCTAGTAAAAGGCTCTTAGCAGAGGATGGTTTCGATCCATCGACCTCTGGGTTATGGGCCCAGCACGCTTCCGCTGCGCCACTCTGCTGTGAAACACCCTAGATGGGACTCAAACCTACATTTCCTTGCTCAGCAGTCCTTCTTTATAGAGATGGTAGGAAGGGATATTAGGTGTGGCTGGCGTACAAGGTTGACTCATTCAAATGGACAACAAATGTTGCTTAAGCCCTTGAACGTCAATGAGAAAGCAGTGTTACCTGCTATTAAATTGCTCTTAGCAGAGGATGGTTTCGATCCATCGACCTCTGGGTTATTGGCCCAGCACGCTTCCGCTGCGCCACTCTGCTTTGAAACACCGTAGATGGGACTCAAACCTACATTTCCTTGCTCAGCAGTCCTTCTTTATTGAGATGGTAGGAAGGGATATTAGGTGTGGCTCGCATACAAGTTTGACTCATTCAAATGGACAACAAATGTTGCTTAAACCCTTGAACGTCAATGAGAAAGCAGTGTTACCTGCTATTAAATTGCTCTTAGCAGAGGATGGTTTCGATCCATTGACCTCTGGGTTATGGGCCAGGCAAGGTTCCGCTGCGCCATTCTGCTCGAAATCACCCCAGATGGGACTCGAACCCACATATCCCTGGCTTAGGAGGCCAGTGCCTTATCCTTTAGGCACTGGGCTTAACATACAGGATTTTAGTGACGTCGCAAAGGCCCTTGTTTGCTAATTGCTGCAAAAACAGCGGCAGAAAGATCAGTGCAAAATCAAAGGTATGGTTGAAAAGAGGAGTCGAAAACAAAAGTGTGACATAGTTCTGGACTCAAACCCAAAACTCCTTGTTCAGGAGGGAAAATGTATAGAGATGATTGGATGGGATAGTATCTGTGGCTAACGTGTATGTTGACTCATTCAGAGGAACATCAAATGTTGGGTAAAAATGTGACGTGTCAGTTAGGAAGCATTGTAACAGCCCAAAACTATCGTAAGTGCTATTAGCAGAGGATGGTTTCGATCCATCGACCTCTGGGTTATGGGCCCAGCACGCTTCCCCTGCGCCACTCTGCTGTGAAACACCCTAGATGGAATCAAACCTACATTTCCTTGCTCAGCAGTCCTTCTTTATAGAGATGGTAGGAAGGGATATTAGTGTGGATGCGTACAAGGTTGACTCATTCAAATGGACAACAAATGTTGCTTAAACCCTTGAACGTCAATGAGAAAGCAGTGTTACCTGCTATAAAAGGCTCTTAGCAGAGGATGGTTTCGATCCATCGACCTCTGGGTTATGGGCCCAGCACGCTTCCGCTGCGCCACTCTGCTGTGAAACACCCTAGATGGGACTCAAACCTACATTTCCTTGCTCAGCAGTCCTTCTTTATAGAGATGGTAGGAAGGGATATTAGGTGTGGATGGCGTACAAGGTTGACTCATTCAAATGGACAACAAATGTTGCTTAAACCCTTGAACGTCAATGAGAAAGCAGTGTTACCTGCTAGTAAAGGCTCTTAGCAGAGGATGGTTTCGATCCATCGACCTCTGGGTTATGGCCCAGCACGCTTCCGCTGCGCCACTCTGCTGTGAAACACCCTAGATGGGAATCAAACCTACATTTCCTTGCTCAGCAGTCCTTCTTTATAGAGATGGTAGGAAGGGATATTAGGTGTGGCTGGCGTACAAGGTTGACTCATTCAAATGGACAACAAATGTTGCTTAAGCCCTTGAACGTCACACGCTCTGCGCACTCGCTGTGAAACCTAGAGGTCAATCTTCCTGTACACCTATAGAGTAGGAGTTGTGTGGGTAAGTTGACTTTAAGGAAATTGCTACCCTGAATATGAAAGCGTTACCTTAAGCTTTGCAGGTGTTTCGACATCGACCTCTGGGTATGGCCAGCACGCTTCGTGCGCCTTCTGAACACCTAATGATCAAACTACTTCTTGCTCAGCGTCCTTTAAGAAGTAGGAAGGGATATAGTGTGTTGGTACAAGTGACTCATTCAAATGACAAAAGTGCTAACCTGAGTCAGGAAAGCAGTTTACCTGCTATAAAGCTTAGCGAGGATGTTCGTCTACCTGGTTATGGCCACGTTCTCCATCTGCTTGAACACTAAGGATCATACTTCGCAGCTCTTAGAGATGGGAGTATTGTTGCTGGTACAGGTTGTATCAGGACAACAATTGCTACCTGAACGTAATGAAACGGTTACTATAATCTTCAAGATGTTCGTCACGACTGGTATGGCCAGACGCTTCGTGCCACCTGTGAACACTAGATGGACTCAACTACATTTCCTTGCTAGCATCTTCTTTTGAGTGGTAGGAAGGTATGGTTGCTGGTACAATTTGCTATTCAATGGCAACAATGTTGCTTAACTTGAACATCATGAAGCAGTTATGCTAATAATACTTGAGGGATGTTGATCATCGACCTCTGGTTTGGCCGCGCTCCGCTGGCACTGTTGAAACGTAGATGGACTCAACTACATTCTTGCTCACAGTCCTTTTTATGAGATGGAGGGTATAGGTGCTCGCTACAGTTGATCATTAATGACAACAATTTGCTAAACCTTGAAGTCAGAGACATGTTACTGCTTAATTGTCTTAGCAGATGGTTCATCCATGCCTCTGGTTATGCAGAGGTTCGTGCGCCATTTGCTCGAATCCGATGGGACTCGACCCACATCCTGGTTAGAGCGTGCTTATCCTTAGCCTGGGCTTAACAATGATTTAGTAGTCGCAAGGCCTGATGATTGCTGCAAAGCGGCGAAGTCTGCAAATCAAGTGGTGAAAGAGGGTCGAAACAAAGTGTGACTAGTTGACTAAACAACTCTTGTCAGGAAATATGAGATGTGATATCTGCAGTGTGTGACTCATTAGAATCAATTGGGTAAATGCTGTGTCAGTTAGGAGTGTAACAGCACAACTACGGAAGTCTTTACGGATGTTCGTCTCGACTCTGGGTGGCCGAGCTTCCTGCGCCATGCTGTAACCCTAGATGGATAACCTACATTTCCTTGTCAGAGTCTTCTTTATAGAATGGTAGGAAGGATATTAGTGTGGTGGTACAGTTGATCTTCAAATGACAAATTTGCTTAACCTGAACGCACACCTTCCGCGCGTGCTTGAAACACCTAGATGGGACAACCTAATTCTTGTCACGCTCTTATATGTAGGGATTAGTGTGGTGCGACAGTGATCATTCAAGACAAATTGCTTAGCTTGAGTCAATGAAGCAGTTATGCTATAAGCTTGCAGGATGGTCCTCGCCGGTTATGGGCCAGCCGCTTCCGCTGCGCCACTCTGCGTGAAACACCTAGATGGGAATCAACTACATTTCCTTGTCACAGTCCTCTTTATAGAGATGGTAGGAGGTATTAGGTGTGGTGGCGTACAGGTGACTCATCAATGGAAACAATGTTGTTAACTTGACGTCAATGAGAAAGCAGTGTACTGCTATAAGCTTTAGCAAGATGTTCGATCCATCACCTTGGTTATGGCCCAGACCTTCGCTGCGCCACTCTGCTGTGACCCCTAGTGGACAAACTACTTTCCTTGCTCACGCTCTTTATAGAGATGGTAGGAAGGGATATAGTGTGTGGGTACAAGGTTGACTATTCAAGGACAACAATTTGCTTAACCTTGACGAATGAAAGCAGTGTACTGCTATAAACTCTGCAGAGGATGGTTTCGATCCATCGACTCTGGGTTATGGCCCAGCACGCTCGCTGCGCCCTCTGCTTGAACACCTATGGGACTCAACCTACATTCTTGCTCAGCAGTCTCTTTTGAGATGTAGGAAGGGATATAGGTTGGTGCGTAAGTTGACTATCAATGGACAACAATGTGCTTAACCTTGACTCATGAGAAAGCAGTGTTACCTGCTAATAAACTCTAGCAGAGGATGGTTTCGATCCATCGACCTCGGGTTATGGCCAGCACCTTCGCTGCGCACTCTGCTTGAAACCCTAGATGGACTCAAACCTACATTTCCTTGCTACAGTCTCTTATTGAGATGTAGGAGGATATTAGGTTGGTGCTACAAGTTTGACTCATTCAAGGACAACAAATTGCTTAAACCTTGAACGTCAATGAAGCAGTGTTACTGCTATAAGCTCTTAGAGAGGATGGTTCGATCAGACCTCTGGGTATGGGCCAGCAGTTCGCTGCGCCATTGCTGAAACCCAGATGGATCAACACATCTGCTAGAGCCTCTTTTAGAGGTAAAGATATTAGGTGTGATGGCAACAGGGACTCTTAAGGACAACAAATGTTGTAAACCTTGAAAGTAGGAAAAGGTTTACTGTGTAAAGGCTCTTAGCAAGGTGGTTTCGATCCATCGACTCTGGGTATGGGCCGCACGTTCCTGCGCCACTCTGCTGTGAAACCCTAGATGGATCAAACTACATTTCTGCTCAGCATCCTTCTTTATAGAGATGGTAGGAAGGATATTAGGTGTGTGGCGTACAAGTGACTCTTCAATGACAACAATGTTGCTTAACCTAATATGGACTTAGAATGTTACCTGCTATGATTAGGCTCGCAGTGTTCGTCCACTGGACACAGGAAATGGGCACCAAACACTTTCCTGCAGCAGTCACTTCTTAGTGGTAAACACCGATATGGTTAACGACTCAGTTTGCTCATCAGGCCTCGTTATAAAGTGGTACCCTGGAATCAATAGATGTATGTGTTACAGTTTGACATTTTCAGGGCAACATTTTGTCAACGACGTGAAATAAAGCAGGTGAGCTTCAGTGCAAGCCTTCTAGATGGAAATCGATGCTGACTCTTTACTTGCCCAGCACTTCTTCTAGGCCATGCGCTGTGAAACACTCTAGATGGGACTCAAAGTTACTTTCCTTGGCTCAGCAGTCCTTCTTTAAGCTGTAGAAGAGGAATGTGTTATGCTCGTATCAAGTTGACTTCATTCAAAGGTCTTTCAACAGTGACAACGCCTTAAGGATCAATGAGAAAGCATTCGTGACCGCAATAATTCTTAACAGTGGTATTCGAACCATTCGTCCTCTGGGTTACTTGGTCCTAGCAGTGGTTGCACCGGCACTAGTTGAACATTCCGGTACAAGGTTGACACTTCAAGACAACATTTTGCTTAATCCCTTATTATGAATAGAGTGAACTGCATTATAAGGTTTAGCGGGTGTTTCGCAATTGACTCATTCAATGGGACAACATTTGCTTAAACCCTTGAAAAAGAAAGCTATGGTTACCTACTTTTTAAGGCTCTTAGCAGGATGGTATTCAGGATATGACTTGGGTTATGGCCTCGCGTTACCACTGCCCACCTTTGAAAACACATGAGTGAAAACCTTAACATTTTAGAGCATTCCTCTTAAAGTGTAGAAGGATTGTTTGTAGACTTGGCGTAATGGTTCCATTCAATGCAACTCGCATTTGCTTTAAAACACCTGTGGGACTCAATGAAAAGCATTTACCTTGCTAAAGGCTCTTAGAGAGTAGGTATGGATTCAGTGTGCCTCGTAAGTTTGGCTCCTTCAATGGACAACAAGTTGCTCAACCCTTGAGCTGTGAAAGCAAGTGGTTACTCAAATAATGTCCTTCTGTGCGCTTCATTTAGACTGGATGGTAGGTAACAGGGATATATATGTGTGTTGTGCTGGGTACAAAGTTGACTTCATTCAAGGACAACACAATGTTTGCTTAAACCCTTGAACGTCAATGAAAAAGCAGTGTGTACCTCTAGTAAAAGGCTTTAGCAGAGGATGGTTTCGATCCATCGACCTCTGGGTTATGGGCCCAGCACGCTTCCGCTGCGCCACTCTGCTGTGAAACACCCCTAGATGGGACTCAAACCTACATTTCCTTGCTCAGCAGTCCTTCTTTATAGAGATGGTAGGAAGGGATATTAGGTTGTGGTGGCGTACAAGGTTGACTCATTCAAATGGACAACAAATGTTGCTTAAACCCTTGAACGTCAATGAGAAAGCAGTGTTACCTGCTATAAAATTCTCTTAGCAGAGGATGGTTTCGATCCATCGACCTCTGGGTTATGGGCCCAGCACGCTTCCGCTGCGCCACTCTGCTTGAAACACCTAGATGGGATCAAACCTACATTTCCTTGCTCAGCAGTCCTTCTTTATGAGATGGTAGGAAGGATATTAGGTGTGGCTGCTACAAGTTGACTCATTCAAATGGACAACAAATGTTGCTTAAGCCCTTGAACGTCAATGAGAAAGCAGTGTTACCTGCTATTAAATTGCTCTTAGCAGAGGATGGTTTCGATCCATCGACCTCTGGGTTATGGGCCCAGCACGCTTCCGCTGCGCCACTCTGCTGTGAAACACCCTAGATGGGAATCAAACCTACATTTCCTTGCTCAGCAGTCCTTCTTTATAGAGATGGTAGGAAGGGATATTAGGTGTGGCTGGCGTACAAGGTTGACTCATTCAAATGGACAACAAATGTTGCTTAAGCCCTTGAACGTCAATGAGAAAGCAGTGTTACCTGCTATTAAATTGCTCTTAGCAGAGGATGGTTTCGATCCATCGACCTCTGGGTTATGGGCCCAGCACGCTTCCGCTGCGCCACTCTGCTGTGAAACACCCTAGATGGGAATCAAACCTACATTTCCTTGCTCAGCAGTCCTTCTTTATAGAGATGGTAGGAAGGGATATTAGGTGTGGATGGCGTACAAGGTTGACTCATTCAAATGGACAACAAATGTTGCTTAAACCCTTGAACGTCAATGAGAAAGCAGTGTTACCTGCTAGTAAAAGGCTCTTAGCAGAGGATGGTTTCGATCCATCGACCTCTGGGTTATGGGCCCAGCACGCTTCCGCTGCGCCACTCTGCTGTGAAACACCCTAGATGGGACTCAAACCTACATTTCCTTGCTCAGCAGTCCTTCTTTATAGAGATGGTAGGAAGGGATATTAGGTGTGGCTGGCGTACAAGGTTGACTCATTCAAATGGACAACAAATGTTGCTTAAGCCCTTGAACGGCAATGAGAAAGCAGTGTTACCTGCTATTAAATTGCTCTTAGCAGAGGATGGTTTCGATCCATCGACCTCTGGGTTATGGGCCCAGCACGCTTCCGCTGCGCCACTCTGCTGTGAAACACCCTAGATGGGAATCAAACCTACATTTCCTTGCTCAGCAGTCCTTCTTTATAGAGATGGTAGGAAGGGATATTAGGTGTGGATGGCGTACAAGGTTGACTCATTCAAATGGACAACAAATGTTGCTTAAACCCTTGAACGTCAATGAGAAAGCAGTGTTACCTGCTAGTAAAAGGCTCTTAGCAGAGGATGGTTTCGATCCATCGACCTCTGGGTTATGGGCCCAGCACGGTTCCGCTGCGCCACTCTGCTGTGAAACACCCTAGATGGGATTCAAACCTACCTTTCCTTGCTCAGCAGGCCCTCGTTATAGAGATGGTAGGACAGGATATAAGTTGTTGCTGGTGTACAATGTTGACTTATTCAGAGGGACAACACATTTTGCTTAAACCCTTGAACGTAAATGAAAAAGCAGTGTGACCTGCTAGTAAAAGGCTCTTAGCAGAGGATGGTTTCGATCCATCGACCTCTGGGTTATGGGCCCAGCACGCTTCCGCTGCGCCACTCTGCTGTGAAACACCCTAGATGGGACTCAAACCTACATTTCCTTGCTCAGCAGTCCTTCTTTATTGAGATGGTAGGAAGGGATATTAGGTGTGGCTCGCGTACAAGTTTGACTTATTCAAATGGACAACAAATGTTGCTTAAACCCTTGAACATCAATGAGAAAGCAGTGTTACCTGCTATTAAATTGCTCTTAGCAGAGGATGGTTTCGATCCATCGACCTCTGGGTTAGGGTTAGGGTTAGGGTTAGGGTTAGGGTTAGGGTTAGGGTTAGGGTTAGGGTTAGGGTTGGGTTAGGGTTAGGGTTAGGGTTAGGGTTAGGGTTAGGGTTAGGGTTAGGTTAAGAGCAATCTGCCCACTTTTCAAAAGTGGTTTTTTGGACGTAAATGTTGAACGCAGAGGGGCAACCTCATACCGAGACCATCCTCGGATACCTTGGGACCAGGCGCATTGGCCGAAAAAGTTTCGTCCCCCTGGTGTCGATTGTGGGTACTGCAATGGCGATTTGAAAAGTTTGAAGCTCCGTAACTCCCCAACGCAGAGGGGCAACACAATTCCAAGCAGTGCCTGTTGTAGCCCTTGGCCAGGACTACATGCTCACCAATTTTTAGCCATTTCCGAGAAACTTTTTTTAACATGGAAAAACAGGTTTTTTGGGAATAACGTCCGGTAGGGGAGGGGCAACTGCACAAGATTTTTAACCAAGATACTAGGCGTGGGGACGGATCAGAATCCGTTGAAATTTTGGTTTTATGTTGTTTCTATCCCGAGTTATGGCCGATTTGGTCTGCGCATGCGCAGTAGAGTTTTGGCCCATAATATGTCTGTTGAAAGAGGGGCTCTTCCTGATTCCAAATCCGTTAAAAGTAGGTCTCTATGACCTTCCTATCAGAAGTTATGGCCAAATGAGTACAAGTGAAATTGTGTGAAAATTTGACTAAGTGTGGAGTCAAAAATACTTCCCACAGAAAGTGTCTAGGAGCACGTTTTAGGTCATTTTGAGTCGTTTGGTAATGGTCTGTGGTGAAGTTTTCTAGAAACCCTATGTAAAAAGTTGGAATCTGAATGTGGAATCTGAATGTGGAATGTGGAATCTGAATGTGGAATCTGAATGTGGAATGTGGAATCTGAATGTGGAATCTGAATGTGGAATGTGGAATCTGAATGTGGAATCTGAATGTGGAATCTGGAATCTGAATGTGGAATCTGAATGTGGAATCTGAATGTGGAATGTGGAATCTGAATGTGGAAGGGTTAGGGTTAGGGTTAGGGTTAGGGTTAGGGTTAGGGTTAGGGTTAGGGTTAGGGTTAGGTTAAGAGCAATCTGCCCACTTTTCAAAAGTGGTTTTTTGGACGTAAATTTTGAACGCAGAGGGGCAACCTCATACCGAGACCATCCTCGGATACCTTGGGACCAGGCGCATTGGCCGAAAAAGTTTCGTCCCCCTGGTGTCGATTGTGGGTACTGCAATGGCGATTTGAAAAGTTTGAAGCTCCGGGTTAGGGTTAGGGTTAGGGTTAGGGTTAGGGTTAGGGTTAGGGTTAGGGTTAGGGTTAGGGTTAGGGTTAGGGTTAGGTTAGGGTTAGGGTTAGGGTTAGGGTTAGGGTTAGGGTTAGGGTTAGGGTTAGGGTTAGGGTTAGGGTTAGGGTTAGGTAGTTTGAGCTATCTCGGTGACTCCCCCCACCTCATCCAACGACTGGGCAGTTGAAATGGGGAGCCAAAGGTAATGCACGGACCATCGCAGTTTATCTGCAGCTACTCATTCCATATTACCCAAAGTGATTAGTTACTGACTTAGGATTGCCCTAAAAAGGGTTCTCTATTTCTGGTCTTGGAATATACCCAGAGTGATTGGTTACTTGACTTGGATTGTCCTAAAAAGGGTTCTGTATTTAGGGTCTTTCGAATTTGTCCAGAGTGATTTGTTCTTGGATTTTTCTTCTTTTTCTGGTCTTTAGAATTTATCTAGGATGATTAGTTACTTGACTTAGGATTGCTCTAGAAAGGGTTCTGTATTTCAGGTTTTTGGAATTTATATAGAGTGATTAGTTACTTGACTTAGGATTGCCCTAGAAAGGGTTCTGTATTTCAGGTCTTTAGAATTTATACAGAGTGATTAGTTACTTGACTTAGGATTCCCTAACAAGGGTTCAGTATTTAAGGTCTTTAGAATTTACCCAGAGTGATTAGTAACTTGGTTTAGGATTGTCCTGAAAGGGTTTTGTATATTACGGTCTTTAGAAATTGTCCAGAGTGATATGTTATTTGATTTAGGATTACCCTATCAAGGGGTTTTGTATTTCCGGTCTTTGGAGTATTTTTATTATAAGTTTGAATAAACGTGTTTTAATAGTTAGTTATTTTTAGGATAAATCCTAAATTTAGGGATACATTTCATCAGTAGTAGACCTCGGAATCACAGAGTGTTTCGGCCATTTCTCACTAGACACTCTCCTCCGAGGGAGGCCCTCCCCGTGGTGATCAACTCACGGGGTGTATCCGTTTTTAGGTCAATTGTATTCTAAATTTCCTAGTTTTTGTTTTTCCCTTATAGGGTTTTGGTAGAAACTTTGAGAGAATAAGTGTTAAAGTAAACAAATGTCAGCATTTATTGGATAAAATGGGTTGTAAGCGGGTTTGTTATTTTAGAGTGGTTAGGTTTAGGGTTAGGTGAAGGGTTAGGTTTAGGTAAAAGTCGGAATTTAGGGTTAGGTGAAGGGTTAGGTGGTAAAAGTCGGCGATTAGGGTTAGGTAAAAGTCGGTATTTAGGGTTAGGTGAAGGGTTAGGTTTAGGGTTAGGTGAAGGGTTAGGTTTAGGGTTAGGTGAAGGGTTAGGTTTAGGGTTAGGTGAAGGGTTAGGTTTAGGTAAAAGTCGGAATTTAGGGTTAGGTGAAGGGTTAGGTTTAGGTAAAAGTCGGCGATTAGGGTTAGGTAAAA
Organism: Ammodytes dubius; assembly: GCA_026122265.1. NCBI lineage: Eukaryota > Metazoa > Chordata > Actinopteri > Uranoscopiformes > Ammodytidae > Ammodytes > Ammodytes dubius. Next base: position 20,020 of record JAOPFK010000148.1, on the reverse strand, counting down.
GTCGGTATTTAGGGTTAGGTGAAGGGTTAGGTTTAGGGTTAGGTGAAGGGTTAGGTTTAGGGTTAGGTGAAGGGTTAGGTTTAGGTAAAAGTCGGAATTTAGGGTTAGGTGAAGGGTTAGGTTTAGGTAAAAGTCGGCGATTAGGGTTAGGTAAAAGTCGGTATTTAGGGTTAGGTGAAGGGTTAGGTTTAGGGTTAGGTGAAGGGTTAGGTTTAGGGTTAGGTGAAGGGTTAGGTTTAGGGTTAGGTGAAGGGTTAGGTTTAGGTAAAAGTCGGCGATTAGGGTTAGGATAAGGGTCATGGTAAGGCTGTAATCGAGACGCCAGGGTTAGGGTTAGGTAAAAGTCGGTATTTTTAGTTTTAGGGTTAGGGTTAGGGTTAGGGTTAGGGTTAGGGTTAGGGTTTGGGGGTTTTGGGTTAGGGTTAGGGTTTTTAGGGTTAGGGTTTTGGTTAAGAGCAATTGCCCACTTTTCAAAAGTGGTTTTTGGACGTAAATTTTAAACGAGGGGGGCAACCTCTCCGAACCATCCTCGGATACCTTTGGGGCCCAAAGGGCATTGGCCGAAAAAGTTTGTCCCCGGGTGGCGTTTGGGGGGTACTGCAATGGGCGATTTAAAAAAATTTTAAAGCCCCTTAACCCCCCAACGCAGGGGGAAACAAAATTTTCCAAGCGTGCCTGTTGAGCCCTTTGGGCCGGATAATGTCACCAATTTTTTGCCATTTTTCCGAGAAACTTTTTTTAACTGGAAAACATTTTTTTTGGGAAAAAAGTGGTAGGGAGGGGATTGAAGATTTTTAAAAAGATTATGGGGGTGGGGGGGTTGGGTTTTTTTGGGGTTTTTTTTTTTTGGGTTTTTTTTGGGATTTTTGGGGTTAGGGGTTTTTTTTTAAAGGGGGGGGGGGGGGGGGAGGGGTTGGGGAAAGGGTTTTTTGGGGGGTTTGGGGGGGTTGGAAGGCACTGACTTTTTTCAAAAGTGGGGAGTTTTGCCAAAACCCCTCTACGAGCCTCCTGGTCCACACCTTTCGAAAAAGTTTTTTTGGTGGTTTGGGATGCGCGGGTTTTTGGGGGGGGAAAACCCAAAATTAAAGGGTCCCTTTTGTCCCTTAAAAAGAAAATTTTAAATTAAAATTTTTTTCCAAAAAAAGGTTTTTTGGAAAACGTTGTGGGGGGGGCCGGGGTTTTTGGAAATTTTAAAAAATTTAAAATTTTTTTTTTTTTTTTTTTTTTGTTTTTTTTTCAAATTGTTGGCAAAAATTTGGCCAATTTTTTGGGGGTCCCCCGGAACAGGGGGTTTTTGGGGGTTAAAACCCCAGATTTTAAATTTTTGGGGTTTTTTTCCAAGAATAATTTTTGAAGGATTTTTGGTTGGGATTTTTTTTTTTTTTTTTTTTTTTTTTTAAAATTTTGGTATGGTTTGGGGGGTGGGGGTGATTTTTAAAAAAAAATTGGTGGGGGTTTGGGTTGGTGGGGGGGAAATTTGGGTTGGGGGTGGGTGGAGGGTAGGGGGTGGGGGGGGTTTGGGTTTGGTTTGGGGGTTGGGTTAGGGTTGGGTTTGGGGTTGGGTTGGGTTTAAGGGTTGGGGGTTGGGTTAGGGTTTGGGTTGGTAGGGTTGGGGTTAGGGTTAGGGTTTGGGTTAGGGGTTAGGGGTTGGGTTGGGGTTGGGGTTTAGGGTTGGGTTTAGGGTTAGGGGTTAGGGTTAGGGTTAGGGTTAGGGTTGGGTTAGGGTTGGGGTTTTGGGGGTTTTGGGTTGGGGTTGGGTTGGGGTTATTATTAGGGTTGGGTTAGGGTTAGGGTAAATTATTAGGAGGGTTGGGTTGGGTGGGTTGGTTGGGTTTTGGGTTGGGTTAGGGTTGGTTAGGGTTAGGGGTTTTTTGGGTTTTGGGGGGTTGGGTTTGGGGGGGGGGGGGTTGGGGTTGGGGTTAGGGGGTTTGGGGAGGGGGGCATGGTTTTTAGGGGGGTTATGGTTTTTAGGGTTTTGGGTTGGGGTTGGGGGGGGAGGGAGGGTTTGGGGGTTGGGTTTATTTTGGGTGTTTTTTAGGGGGTTTTTGGGGGGGGGAAATCAAGGGTTGGATTTGGGGGTTGGGGAATTTTGGGGGTGGGGTTGGGGTTGGGGGTTTTGGGTTTTTGGGGGAAATGGGGGGGGGAAAATTTTTTTTTTTTTTTTATGGGGCCCAAACCAAAAAATTTTGGGGGGGTTTTTCTGGGGTTTGGGTGTGGGTAGTGGGAGGGGGGTTTGGAAGTTTTTTGGGGGGGTTTGGGTTTTGGGGCGGGTTTTGTGGGTTAAATTTGGGGTTTTGTTGGGTTTTTTAAAAGGGGTTAGGGTTTGGGGGGGGGGGTTTTTTTGGGGTTTTTTGGGGGGGGGGGGGGTTTTTGGTTTTGGCGGCCCCGGGCCCCGGGGGTGGGGTTTTTTGGGGGATTGTGGGGTCTTTTTGGTGTTTGGGGGGGGGGTTTTTGGGGGTTTCCCTTTTGGGTTAAATTAAAAATTTTTGGGGGGGGTTTGGGAGAGGGTTTGGGTTTTTTTTTTTTTTTTTTTTTTTTTTTTTAAAAAATGGGTTGGGTATGGGAATGGGTTAAAGGGGGTTGGGTCCTTTTTGGGTTTGGGTTTTGGGGGGGTTTTAATTGGGTGGGCGGGTTAGGGTTGGGTAATTTGTTTGGGTTTTGGGGTTAAAGGGGTTGGGTTTGGGTTTTGGGTTTTTAAGGGTTTGGGTTTTAGGTTGGGTTAGGGTAGGGTTGGGGTTTAGGGGGGTTGGGTTAGGGTTAGGGTTTAGGGTTAGGTTAAAGAGCAATCGCCCCTTTTCAAAAGGGGTTTTTTTTGGATTTAAATTTTGAAACGCGGGAGGGAAACCCTATCCCGGCCACTCGGATCCCTTGGGCCCGGGGCATTGGGAAAAAGTTTCGTCCCCCGGGGGCGATTGTGGGTACGCAATGGCGATTTAAAAAGTTTGAAGCTCCGTCCCCCCAACGCAGAGGGGCACCAAATTCCAAGCAGTCCGTTTTTGCCCTTTGGAACAAGCTCACAATTTTTTTCCCAATTTCCGAAAAAATTTTTTTTAATGGAAAAAAAGGGTTTTTTGGGAATAACGCCCCGGTAGGGGGGGGGCAACGAAACGTTTTTTAACCAAAGAATAGGCTGGGGGGGATAAATCTTGTTTTTTGGGTTTTAGTTTTTTCAAAACCCGGTTATGGCCGTTTAAAAATTTTTGAATTTTTAAAATTTAAAATTTGTCCCCATGGGCGAGGAAGAAGGGGGCCCCAGGGATGTCCTTTGGTGTGGCAGGTCCCCCAGGCCCCCCTAACATTGGCAAAGTTTTGGGAGTTTTTCTCACTTTATTCTTGTGTGCCATTGACCCTTAAAAAATTTTGGGAAAATTTTTTTAAAGTTCCCGAGTCCTGTAATTTTTCCCAAAAAAGTTTTGGGGAGAAGTTTTCCCATTTGGAGTTTTGATTTTTTTTTTTTTTTTTTTTTTTTTTTTTTTTACACCACTAGTTGGCGCTATCATGACCAAAAATTATGGGTGAGTAAGGGGGAACTCCCCGTCACTTTTTTAAAAACCCTATATAAAAGGTGGAAGGAGTTTGGAATTGGGAATGTGGAATGGAATATGGTAGTTGGAAGGTGGAATGTGGAGTTGGAATATGGAGTTGGAGGTGGATGTGGGTTGGAATATTGGGTTGGTTGGAAGGTGGGTAGGGTTAGGGTAGGGTTGGGTTAGGGTTGGTTTTAGGGTTAGGGTTAGGGTTGGGTTAGGGTAGGTTAGGGTTAGGGTTAGGGTTAGGGTTAGGGTTAGGGTTAGGGTTAGGGTTTTAGGGTTAGGGTTAGGTTGGGTTGTAAGAGCAATCTGCCCACTTTTCAAAGTGGTTTTTTGGACGTAAATTTTGAACGCAGAGGGGCAACCTCATACCGAGACCATCCTCGGATACCTTGGGACCAGGCGCATTGGCCGAAAAAGTTTCGTCCCCTGGTGGCGATTGTGGGTACTGCAATGCGATTTGAAAAGTTTGAAGCTCCGTAACTCCCCAACGCAGAGGGGCAACACAATTCCAAGCAGTGCCTGTTGTAGCCCTTGGCCAGGACTACATGCTCACCAATTTTTAGCCATTTCCGAGAAACTTTTTTTAACATGGAAAAACAGGTTTTTTGGGAATAACGTCCGGTAGGGGAGGGGCAACTGCACAAGATTTTTAACCAAGATACTAGGCGTGGGGACGGATCAGAATCCGTTGAAATTTTGGTTCTATGTTGTTTCTATCCCGAGTTATGGCCGATTTAGAAAATTGAATTTTAAAATTTCAAAGTTGTGCCACTGGGCGAGGAAGATAGGCACAGGGATGTCCTTTGGTGTGGCAGGTGCCCCAGGCCCCCTAGACATGTGTGCGAAGTTTTTGGAGTTGTAGCTCACTTACTTCATGTAGCTGCCATTGACCCCCATGTAAAATTTTGGGAAAATTTCTTTAAGTGCCGAGTCCTAAGAAAATAATTTTTCCAAAAAGTATTTAGGAGCACGTTTTAGGCCATTTGGAGTATATATGATTTTTTTTTTTTTTTTTTTTTTTTTTTTACACCACTAGTTGGCGCTATCATGACCAAAATTATGGGTGGTAAGGGGAATCCGTATTTTTTAAAAACTATAAAGGTGATGGTTGATGGAAGGAAGTATGGTTGGTAAGGCCTGGGATTATAAGTTGGAAGGTAGTTGGATAGGTGGAAGTGGAGTGTGTAGGTAGGTTGGGTTAAGGGTTAGTGGTATGGTTAGGGTTAGGTTAGGTTAGGGTTAAGGGTTAGTTAGTTGGATAAGTTGGTTGGTATTTAGGGGGTAAGGTTAGGGTTAGGGTTAGGGTTAGGGTAAATTTATGGTAGGGTTAGGAGGGTTAGGTTAGGGTTAGGGTTAGTTAGGGTTAGGGTTAGGTGTTTAGGGTTGTAGGGTTAGGGTTAGTTAGGTTAGGTTAGGAGCAATCTGCCCATTTTCAAAAGTGGTTTTTTGGACGTAAATTTTGAACGCAGAGGGGAACCTATCCGAGAGCCATCTGGAACTTGGGATCCAGGCGCATTGGCCGAAAAAGTTTGCCTTGGGATTGTAGGGTACTGCAATGGCGATTTGAAAAGTTTGAAGCTGCGTAACTCCCCACGCAGAGGGGTCACACAAGTTGGTTCCAAGCATGCTGTTGTAGCCCTTGGCCAGGACTACATTCACAATTTTTAGGCCATTTCCGAGAAAGCTTTATTTATGGAAAAAAGTTTTTTGGGAATAACGTCGGTAGGGGAGGGCAACTGCACAAGATTTTTAACCAAGATACTAGGCGTGGGAGGTAGAATCCGTTGAAATTTTGGTCTATGTGTTCTATCGAGTTATGGCGATTTAGAAAATTGAATTTTAAATTCAAAGTTGTGCATGGCGAGGAAGATAGGCACAGGGATGTCCTTTGGTGTGGAGGTGCCCAGGCCTAGACATGTGTGCGAAGTTTGGAGTTGTAGCTCATGACTTATGTAGCTGGCATTGGACCCCCTGTAAATTTGGGAAAATTTCTTTAAGGCGAGTTAGAAATAATTTTTCAAAAAGTATTTAGGGTCAGTTTAGGCTTGGAGTTATGATTTTTTGTTTTTGTTTTTTTGTTTTTTTTTAGACATAGTTGGCGTATAGGAAATTAGGGTGGTAGAAGGGGAATCCGTCACTTTTAAACGGTTAGTAAAGGTGGAAGAGTGTTAGGAGTTAGGTTAGGATAAGTGGATAGTGGTTGGTAGGTTAGGGTTGGAGTAGTTGGAAATCATTGCACTTGAAAGTGTTTTGGACGTAAATTTGAAGAGGTGGCAACCTCTAGGACATTGGAATTGGGAGCAGGGCATTGGGAAAAAGTTTCGCCGGTGGGTTAGGGTTAGGGTTGGTTAGGCATTGAAAAGTTTAAGTCGTAACTCCAAGCAGTAGGGAACAAATTCCAAGCAGGCCTTTAGCCGGCCAGGACTACGTCTAGATTTAGGCCATTGTCGAGAAACTTTTTACTGGAAAAGGGTTAGGGTTAGGGTTAGGGTTAGGGTTACGACAGATTGTTAACAAGTTAGGGTTAGGGTTAGGGTTATAGGGTATAGTTGATTTGGTTTATGTTGGTTATGGTAGGTTGGTTAGGAAAATTGGTTAGATTAAGTTAGGCAATCAGGCAATTTTCAAAAGGGTTTTTTGGCGTAATTTGAAGGCGAGGCAACCTCAGTACCAGAGATCATCTGTGACTACCTTGGGACCATGGCCATTGCCAAAAAGTTTTGTCCCAAATTGTTGTGCGAGTATAGAGGTACTGCAATGGCGATTTGAAAAGTTTGAAGCTCCTTAACTCAAATAGTGAATATTTCCATTTATTTTCTTTAACCCTTGGCCGATACATGCACCAATTTTTAGCCATTTCCGAGAAACTTTTTTAACATGGAAAAACAGGTTTTTTGGAATAACGTCCGGTAGGGAGGGGCAACTGCACAAGATTTTTAACCAAGATACTAGGCGTGGGGACGGATCAGAATCCGTTGAAATTTTGGTTCTATGTTGTTTCTATCCCGAGTTATGGCGATTTAGAAAATTGAATTTTAAATTTCAAAGTTGTGCCACTGGCGAGGAAGATAGGCACAGGGATGTCCTTTGGTGTGGCAGGTGCCCCAGGCCCCCTAGACATGTGTCGAAGTTTTGGAGTTGTTAGCTCACTTACTTCATGTAGCTGCCATTGACCCCCATGTAAATTTTGGGAAAATTTCTTTAAGTGCCGAGTCCTAAGAAAATAATTTTTCCAAAAAGTATTTAGGAGCACGTTTTAGGCCATTTGGAGTATATATGATTTTTTTTTTTTTTTTTTTTTTTTTACACCACAGTTGGCGCTATCATGACCAAAAATTATGGTGAGTAAGGGGAACTCCCCGTCACTTTTTAAAAACCCTATATAAAAGGTGGAAGAGTTGGAATTGGAATGTGAAATGGAATATGGAGTTGGAAGGTGGAATGTGGATTGGAATATGGAGTTGGAAGGGGAATTGGAGTTGGAATATGAGTTGGAAGGTGGAATGTGGAGTTAGGGTTAGGGTAGGTTAGGGTTAGGGTTAGGTTAGGGTTAGGGTTAGGGTTTGGGTTAGGGTAGGTTAAGGTTGCCCGAATTTTATGTTTTTCTATCCCAGTATCCTTTGAAAATGAATTAATTTCAAATTGCCCTGGGCGATGGTGGACGATGCTTTGGTTGCAGTCCCAGCCCCCAACAGGCAAGTTTGATTAGCCACTTACTTTGTAGCGCCAGACCCCATGTAAATTTTGAAAATTTCTAGCGATCTAAGAAAAATTTTTTCAAATATTTAGGGAGAGGCCATGATTTAGATTTTTTTTTTTTTTTTTTTTTTTAAAATTGGGTTATGCAAATAGGTTAGGGAATGATTTTAAAAATCCAATAAAGGGGAAGGAGGATGATTGTGTGAGGTGGAATGGTGGAATTGGAGTTGAGTGAATTATGAGATTGAGTGAATTGGATTAGGAGTAGATTTTAAAGTTAGGGAGTTTAGGTTTGGTTATATTTTTTTTGGAGTGTAGGTTGGTGGTGGTTGTAGGTTGAGTGATTGAGGTTGGAGTTAGGAGGGTAGTTAGGGTTGTTAGGGTATTAGGGTTAGTGAGATTAATGTTGTATATGAACACGTGTCTTGGCGCTTGAATTCCCCTTGATGGAATCGATAATGTGAGCGATCAAGTACTACAATGCGTTACTTGGAAGTTAGTTTTACATAGGCATTTTAATTTTTAAATCAGGTTAGTAAAGTGACAGTATGCAGTCTCAACTGGAAATTTGATTTACTTATAGTGCATACCCGAATTGAATTTATCGTTCATGTAGTCAGTTTTTGGCGGACCTTTTCTTTTATTTTTTAATTGCATTAGAAAGCTTGGGGATCCATTTTAAATTTAGCGGAAAAATTATGTAAATGATTTAAGGTGATTGGGTTAATGAGTTGTGTTAATTTGTTGGTTTATAGGTAGGTGGTGATAGGAATTAGGGTAAGGGGACTTAGTTTTAGGTTTAGGGTAGTTGTTAGGGTTGGTTGTAGTGGGTTGTTAGGGTAGGTTGTAGGAAATTGCAGTTAAGGGTATGGATAGTTAGTTAGGAGGGTTGGAGTTAGTTGTGTAGGGTTTGTAGTTGGTGGTTGGGTTGGGTTGGGGGTAGGGGTGTAACACTGTGACTTTGGGTTTGGAATTGAACGAAGGGAACAACGTTGGAACTGCCGGAATTGGCCAAAAGTGACGGGATTGTGTTTTGAAGCTTGAATTAAACCACGCACAAGTAAGGCTACCGTGTTAGCATCGTTTTGGTGCAGACTTCGATTTTATTAAGTTTTTTGGAAAACTTCGAGGGGGGGAATAGACTTAATTGCCAGATTCAGTTGGCGTTGTAAATTTTTTAAATTGTAATTGACATTGAAATTAGAATTCAAGATGCGCCAGCGGAGATGGCCAGGTTCTTTGTGCATTTTCATGGACTATTGCAAAGTTGAGTTTGCATACTTAATTAGCTATTAGGATTCAAAATATTAAAAGTTTTTGGCAGTTAATGGATTTTTTACATTTGTTTTTTTTTTTTTTTTTTTTTTTACACCACTAGTTGGCGCTATCATGACCAAAATTATGGGTGAGTAAGGGGGAACTCCCCGTCACTTTTTTAAAAACCCTATATAAAAGGTGGAAGGAGTTGGAATTGGAATGTGGAAATGGAATATGGAGTTGGAAGGTGGAATGTGGAGTTGGAATATGGAGTTGGAAGGTGGAAATGTGGAGTTGGAATAGGGAGTTGGAAGGTGGAATGTGGAGTTGGGGTTTAGGGTTAGGGTTAGGGTTAGGGTTAGGTTAGGGTTAGGGTTAGGGTTAGGGTTAGGGTTAGGTTAAGAGCAATCTGAAAAAAAAAAAAAAAAAAAAAAAAAAAAAAAAAAAAAAAAAAAAAAAAAAAAAAAAAAAAAAAAAAAAAAAAAAAAAAAAAAAAAAAAAAAAAAAAAAAAAAAAAAAAAAAAAAAAAAAAAAAAAAAAAAAAAAAAAAAAAAAAAAAAAAAAAAAAAAAAAAAAAAAAAAAAAAAAAAAAAAAAAAAAAAAAAAAAAAAAAAAAAAAAAAAAAAAAAAAAAAAAAAAAAAAAAAAAAAAAAAAAAAAAAAAAAAAAAAAAAAAAAAAAAAAAAAAAAAAAAAAAAAAAAAAAAAAAAAAAAAAAAAAAAAAAAAAAAAAAAAAAAAAAAAAAAAAAAAAAAAAAAAAAAAAAAAAAAAAAAAAAAAAAAAAAAAAAAAAAAAAAAAAAAAAAAAAAAAAAAAAAAAAAAAAAAAAAAAAAAAAAAAAAAAAAAAAAAAAAAAAAAAAAAAAAAAAAAAAAAAAAAAAAAAAAAAAAAAAAAAAAAAAAAAAAAAAAAAAAAAAAAAAAAAAAAAAAAAAAAAAAAAAAAAAAAAAAAAAAAAAAAAAAAAAAAAAAAAAAAAAAAAAAAAAAAAAAAAAAAAAAAAAAAAAAAAAAAAAAAAAAAAAAAAAAAAAAAAAAAAAAAAAAAAAAAAAAAAAAAAAAAAAAAAAAAAAAAAAAAAAAAAAAAAAAAAAAAAAAAAAAAAAAAAAAAAAAAAAAAAAAAAAAAAAAAAAAAAAAAAAAAAAAAAAAAAAAAAAAAAAAAAAAAAAAAAAAAAAAAAAAAAAAAAAAAAAAAAAAAAAAAAAAAAAAAAAAAAAAAAAAAAAAAAAAAAAAAAAAAAAAAAAAAAAAAAAAAAAAAAAAAAAAAAAAAAAAAAAAAAAAAAAAAAAAAAAAAAAAAAAAAAAAAAAAAAAAAAAAAAAAAAAAAAAAAAAAAAAAAAAAAAAAAAAAAAAAAAAAAAAAAAAAAAAAAAAAAAAAAAAAAAAAAAAAAAAAAAAAAAAAAAAAAAAAAAAAAAAATTAAAGGTTTTAAGGGTTTGCCAAGCCTTCCGAAATTTTTAATTGGTTTTGGCGTGGGGAAAAATTTCCCTTGGCGGGAGAGCTTTTTTGGTTTGGTCCCCCCCCAAGTTTGGAAAATTTTTATCCGGGCCCATGCCCTTTAAGGAGTTTTTGGGAAAATTATTTCAAATTTTGGGGAATTTGCCATTTAAAATTTTTTTTTTTTTTTCTTTTATTTCAAATTTGGGTTAGAAGGATTTTTTTTTTTTTTTAAAAATTTTAAAATTTGGGGTTGGGGGGAAAATTTGGGAAATGGTTTTAAACTTGGGTGGTTGGGGAATTTGGAAATTTATTTGGGGTGGGAAATTTTAAAGGTTTGGGATTGGAAGGGGGTTGGGGTTTTTTTTTTAAGGTTGGTTGGGGGTTTAGGGTGGGAGGTATTTTTTTTAAAGGGAGGTTGGTTGGTTGGGGAGGGTTGGAGGTTGGATGGGTTGGGTGGGGTTGGTTGGGTTGGAGGGTTGGAGGAAGGGGTTGGTTTTAGGTGGTTTTGGGTATTAGGGGGAGGGATTAGGTTTGGTTTGGGGGGGTTGGGGAAATTTGTTTGGTTTTGGGGGGGATTATGGGGTAAAAGGGGAAAGGGATTTTTGGGGGGTTGGGTAATTTGGGTTGGAAATTTTTAAAGGGGGGAAATTAGGAGGGGAGTTTAAAATTTTGGGTTGGTTTTTTGGGAGGTTTTTTAATTGGTTGGGATGTTTTTAAAGGGGTGGAGGAAGTAGGGGTTTTTTTTTTGGGGGGGGTTTAAATTGGGTTTTTTAGTTTTTAGGGTAGGGGTTTGGTTTTTGGTTTGGGTTTATTTTAAATTATTAGTTTTTGGATTATATTTTTTTTTTTTTTGGGAAAATTTTAAATTGGGGTTTGGGTAGGGGGTTTATTTTTTTTTTTTTTTAATGGTTGGTTGGAAAATTGGGGGGGGGGTTTTTTAATTAAAAGGGGGAGGGTTGGTGGAGTGGGGGTTTGGTAGGTTGGGGTTGGGTTGGTAGGGGGGGAGTGGTTAAAATTGATTTAAGTGGTTTTGGGAAATTTGGGGGGGATTTGGGAATTGGGAAAGGGAGGGAAAGGCCCCTTTTTTGGGTTTGAGGGAATTTAAAGAGCCTCTCCCACGGGGCAAATGGGGGGGGACCGGCCATTGAAATTTTTTCAATTTTTTAAAAAAAAATTTTTTAAAACCGGGGAAATAAAATTTTAAAGGGCGGGGACTCAAAAATTGGGAATTTTTTCCCGAAGGTTTGAAAATTTTAAAAATTTTGGATAAAGATACGGGGTTTTGGTTTAATCCCCTGTTTCAGTTTGGTTATATTTTTAGTGCCTTGCCCATTTAAATTTTAAATTCTTGCCAGCTTAAAAATTTCCAAAGATTTGGTTTTTCCCTTGAGTAATTGATTTTTTTTTTTTTTTTTTTACCACCTTTTTTAAAAAATTTTTGGGAGGGGCCCCTTTTTAAATTTTTTTTTTTGGGTTTTAAAATTGGGGGGAAAGGGGAGGGTTTTAAAATTAAAGGTGGAAGTGGATTGGGTGGAATTTTGGGTGGGTGGTTGGTTAGGTAGGGGGTTTAGGTGGGTTTAAAAGGGGTTTTAATTGGGGGCAAATTGGAACGGGGGAAAAATTGGGGGGGAAACCTCGGGTTTTGGGTTTCCCGGGAATGAACCAATTCAACCGGGGGCTTCCAAAATTTCCCTTTGCCTTTAAACTTTTAATAAATTTTTAAAAGGGGGAAAACCTTTGGGCCTGGGTTTTCCAAAACTTAAAAATTTTTAAATTTTTTGTTTTAAGGTTGGGGATTAAATTAAAAATTTAAAGGGAAGGGGGGTTTCCCGGATTTTTTTGGTCCCGGTAATGGTTTTGATTTGATTATTTAAGTTTGACCCCGAAAAATTTTTTGGGGCCCCAAAAATTTAAAATTTTAAAGTTTAGCTTTTAGTTTTTTTTTTTTTTTTTTTTTTTAAAATTTTTCAAAAAATTTTGGGTTTTTAAAATTTTTTTTTTTTTAAATTGGTTTTTGGGGGGAAAATGGTGAAGGGGAAGTTTTAAAATAAGGTGAATGGATTGGTTGGGGGGAAGGTGGGGTTGGGTGGGTTATTGGGTTTGGGGTGGGGAAATTTATTAAGGTGGTTGGTATTAGGGGGGGTTTAGGTTGGTATTGGAGGTTGGGAGGTTAGGGTTGGTTGGGTTAGGGTTAGGGTTAGGTTGGTGGTTGGTTGGTTAGGGTTAGGTTGGTTGGTTAGGGTTAGGTGGGTTAGGTTGGGGTTGGTTTTAAGGTTGGGTTTTGGGGGGGGTTTGGGGGTTGGGTTAGGTTGGGGGTTTTTTTTGGGTTGGTATTAAGGGGGGGTTGGAGGGTTGGTTAGGGTTAGGGTTAGGGTTAGGGTTAGGGTTGGAGGGTGGGTTGGGTTGGTTAGGGTTAGGTAGGTTGGGTTAGGGTTAGGGTTAGGGTTAGGGTTAGGGTTGGGTTGGTTAGGTTGGGTTAGGTTGGGGGAATTGGGTTAGGTTAGGGTTAGGGTTAGGGTGGGGGTTAGGGTTGGTTGGGTTTTGGTTAGGGTTGGTTAGGGTTAGGGTTAGGGTTGGTTGGGTTAGGGTAGGGTTGGG